>CM053787.1:925257415-925437415 GCA_028749045.1 Cupressus sempervirens | reverse complement strand
ATGTACTCACACCTTGATAGTGCCTAAACTATCTTCATACATAGCTAATCACAAATTTCTCCACCAATCCTGCATGCCTCCCCAAAAATGGCCTAGTATAGAACATGTATGTCGAATCATCCCTGATAGCTTCCCACTGCTTGACCTACCTATAAGGTCACCATACCACTAATAGAATATCACCCAATATCCTCCTTTATAAGGAGTTATCCCCCACATGTGTCTATTGTACATATCATCAATATTTGTAGATATATGACCTCCCCCACTACCTTAGTTATACTTTAGGATAGGTCATAACTATGTGCTCCCACACCCATACCTGCACAATCACAACTCTAGATGATCAACTCCTCCTCTCTTGATATACAATGTCATTAATCTCTTTATACATACCACATAAGATGAAAGGGCCCCAAGCCATGCATCAAGGATGTGATAGAAGATAATATAAACTAATTGGCCCCATGTCCACTAGAAACCCTTTTGGCTTAGATTTGTACCCAGGGAACATCTAATCAAAGAATGAAAAATGCAAGTGACATGAAACTCATCACTATAATTGGTCATCATATGTTTCCAAATGATAGATTGATCAAGGTTGGTATCATCTGCAAAAACATGATACACTATTGCTATGACCTATGTAGGAATCTAATCAAAGTATACCTACATCGCAAGTAATGAAATGTATTAATATCTATCATGTGTATCTCATCAAGAATGAAGATATGGAAAATGCAACAATATCTAGATACTCACAGGATCTCCTCGGCAAGAAATGCACAAGTATCGATACACATCCTCTAATGTGATCATCATCTCTCCAATAGGTAGATAGAAGGTATTATACTCAAATTGAAACCTCTTAGCCAAAGAATCCAATAGGCCATAGCTTTCTCAAATATGGGGTAAGTTTATTAAAGATCCAAGTCCCATGGTCTCTCGTGTACGAGTATCCTCATCAAATAGGTGTCAAACTAAGTGCAAGCCAACCAAATATGCACAATAACAGTAAGATTGGAAATTGTCACTATAGTAAAGGAACAAGAAATCATGTCAGAATGCATCAATGAGTTATCATAAAGACTTTAAACACATAAAGGAATCCCCTAAGACAACTAAAAAGTCCAACTAAGTATGAAAACCAACTAAATCATCAATTTTGGTTGGGTGATATTTCATAAGCTTTCCTAGTATCATACATCTTTTGTCTATGGTTGTATGATCTTTCTTATTCATGTGATACTTCACTTGCTATTGTATAACAAATGAGTTTATATTGTATGATACTCTACAAAACTACCATACAATACTCTAGGGATATATGATACTTTACCTAACTATGTGTTATATTCTAAAATGTCATACAAAAATTAAAACCTTAGGACTAAAAGACATGAAAATTAGAAATGAAAGCATAAACAATTCAAGTTTTTGATCACTTCTTGGTGTGAGGTAGTCTTGTGGCTAGTTATGCATTCAAATTAACTCAAATTAATGCTTGCGCATTGGAACCTACATCTTTTCTCTTTGAATGATCTAAAATTTCTAAAGGATGAAGGAACAAATGATTTGAAAATGACCCTTTTGGACCCCTTGTATAATATTTTGACCTAATTTTCAAAAGTCTTGGATTTCTAGGAAAATTGTGCCCTAGCCTAATTTTGACATCCCAAATCCAATTTTGGGATCAAAATTGAAATTGAAATTCATCTTGGTAGTCAAAATTGTATTTTTAACATTTCTATCTTCTATGCAAAATTAGTTGACCCTTTTAAGGAAAAATATTCACATCTTTCAAGGACACCATCATTTCTTCATCATTTATACCTCTTTGTCACCTCCTCTTTATCATTTTATCACTTTTCTTCTTTGTTTGACCTAATTTTTATGTTTTATCATTTGTAGCCAACCTAGGGCATATTATCAAAGCCTAGTGGTCAAACTTGGTCCTATGATTTATGAATCACTTATTTATAATCATGAACCTTCTCTTTGTTCAATTTGATCAAATCTATCTTGATTCTAGCTATCCTTTACATCATTTCAAATTCAATCTCAAGCTGGCAAGAATAATATTTCAATGTTGCAAATTACTTTTATTATGCTATCTATTTTTCTTGAGGTAGACTCTTGATCTAATCTATTTTCTCTTTGGACATATCAGTTCTCATTGCATTATATCAATTTTGATATTGTCTAATCTATCAATTTCTGTTTTAGTGTACAATACATTGTTCTGATATTGTCTTATTTATCAGTCTCTCTTTCTATGTTTAGTTTTGGCTTCAAACTATACATTATAATTGTTTTGTTGCCTTGCTAAACTTTGTTCACTACTGGTTTAGTGTTAGTTATCTTATTGCACTCTATTCATTGCTAGTTTGGAGTCAAATATCTTATCAACTGCTTGACGTCATCATTCTTTGACTCAATGTGCTTACTTAGACCACTCACACACTAACTTAAAGAGGGACAAATGTAATCACCCAAAAATGGTGTAGTGAATTATAAGCCCCCTTTTCAACATTTTTAATCTCTATGCTAGACCAAATTATGCACTTAATCAATTTTGCATAGTTTATTAATCAATAATTCTTGATCAAATCACCACTTTATTATTTATTCAATTTTACCTATGGTTTGACCCCATTATCCTAAGTCTTTATTTAATTAGAAGAACCTATCCTCTTTTAATTAAATAAAATCCCCTTTATCCTTTGCGTACACATGAATAAGGAATTTCCTAATTTAAGAATAAAAAAGAAAAGGCTTTTTGTCTATACATTGAATTCACAATTTCCAAGGTGAGTGGAATCTCTTTTGCCTCTTAATCTCCTCCACTCATTCTTTTTCCTCTTAAACACAACCTTTGATTTTGCCTCTTGAGAATCTTGAGCTCAAAGTCAAAATAAGAGCAAATCTTAATTGTTGATTTTGTCTCTTGATCTCTAACCATCCAAGCCTCTTTAAAAGGAGGCTCTCTCCTTATGGTCTTCATCCTTGGAGTTCATTATATTGTTATGTTGTTGCTTTGGTTCTTGAGCACTCACTTGCACTCTTGCATACTAGATTAGTATGCCCTTTTCATTGCATTCAACTTAGCTCATATAACTAGAAGTATTGTAATCTTGGTCTTGTTAGTTTAGCTTTTCCTTTTCTTTTTATTAGCATCTCATACTAGTTTAATCTTGGATTCTCATTCTAGTTAGCTTGCATTATCATATAAAGTTCTTGAATACTAGCATTCTTTCTCTCTTTCCTTGAATCTTCTATTCTATGGTGCATCTCACAAGCATTTCCATCTTTGGGTTCATTTGAGGGCCACTCTCACATCACTTAGATCATTGCACATCATAGCTAGGAAGCTATAAGCCACTTCTTGGGTATCCTAATCAATGGGATCACTTGAGATTAAAGGTTTATAGAAGTGTGCCTACTTTTGAGCATGCAAGTACAAGAATCTAAAACACAAAGTCATGGAAGCTGAAACAATTAATACTCTTTCACTATCTAGTACATTTCTTTCCCTACATCTATCACTCACATAGGATGCCTCACCTATTTATTAGAACCACCAACTATCTACAATTATTGTTTCCAACTCACCTTCTAACATGTGTCAAATAATCTCAAAAAATATTTATCAATAGTTTTGTTATCACTGCAAGAAGCCTACCAACTTAATTAACATTTACTTCTCCAAATGTTCATCAAAATAGTTCGTCTCAATGAATTAACCACCACACTCTTATACAACCGAACACCAAAGACAACTCCTTTCTAACCTAAACATGATCAAAGATAATATAGAAATGAACTAAAACTACATTCCATACCTTCTTAGTTCTGGAATAGTTCTACACAAACGTGTTTATGTTTTTAGAACAAGAAACGACACTTTGATAGATAAATCTTTAGAATTTTTAAATTATCTCCATACAAGTGGAAGATAAATTTTAGCATAGTAAACACAATTATTCTATTTCAAATTGAGATGAATTTGAAACAAAACTATAACACATCTACCAAATTGTTCCTGTCCATTGAAATTAAAAGTAGATACAAATACCTAAAACTTTACTATTTCATCCAATCTCTCTATTTCTTATACTTCAACTAGTCTAAATAAACGCATTTAGTTTTTAAAAAAATATTTTCTAATTTTTTACTAAGAGCTTAAATTAACAATTTATATCATGCAAAATCCAAAACAAATTCAATAAAATGATAGATCATTTATTGTAATCTTGGCCACTATTTGCTTAATAGTTAATTATAATTTATAATATTAATTAATTATTAGGTAAATACTCACCATTTTGTGGCACTTGTTTCTAATTTTAGCATGTAGATTATTGGTACTTTGATTCACAAAAAAGAAAGAGTAGGCAATATCATAAAAATAGACATTAAATATTCAATCCGAATATATAAGTTTGTACAATAGAATGATTCCATAACTATAGTTGGTATAGCTGAAAATCACACTTCTAAGTTAAATAGATATTTTCTTGATTAATTTAATATATTAGTACAATAAATATATATTTAAAGAAATTAAGTTTTCTTCTAATAGAAAATTATTTAATATTTAAATATATGCTTATGTCAATATTTTAAAAAATTAGGTATTTTGACAAAAATAAAATTTAAATTGTTACATTTATTAAAATTGCTATAATGTAAGATATGCAAATTAACACTAATAAGACCTCAAACAAATTAACTAATCAGAACAAAGAAAAATATTTTAAATTATTTTATAATTTAAAAATTAGTTATATATACATTTTAAAAAAATGAAAACTTTAGAAAATAAAAAATCTTAATTTTATTTTTTTTTAAAGAAAAGAATTTAATCACCCACTAGTATTACTCACAACATTTAATCTAAAACTCTACAAGCTGGCATCTCGGGTTTAATTTGTGTCACGTCAAGCCAGCAAAAAGCTGACGGCTTCTTTTGCATATTCCGTTGATATGATGAGGAGATTGAAGTAATTTCAGCAGAATGTTGCTGGAATGATGAAGATTTTCTCTGGCTCTCACCATGAACAGAATGCATATGGCCATGCCTGCAAATCTTGTAACATCACTTACACACCAATGCCAAACACACAAATTTGGACTTGCAAATTCCCATCGATTGTGTTGTAATCTCATGTATGCAGGTACTCGTCAATCGAACACTGTTCACCAAAATTACATGATTCAGAATCCAAAGGAAATTCACATCTGTGTTGACATCGACAATGTTTTGGATGCACCAGAAACACTAAACACTGTATATCAACAAGACATTTCAAATCATTGCAGTTCTCTCTTGCGGGAATGTACCAAGGCGGGTGCTTTGGAAGATGGCAAATTGATTCACGCTCGGCTGATTAAAAATGGAATCATAGGAAATGATTTATTTTTGGAAAATAAGGTTCTCAACATGTACACTAAAAGCAATCGTTTTCAGGATGCACATCAACTGTTTGACAAAATGCGGAAACGAAACATTGTCTCGTGGACTGCATTAATTTCAGGTTACGTTCAACATGGGAATGTTAGGGAGGCTTTCAAATTGTTTCACGGGTTGCAATGGGCAGGGATCAGTGCCAATCAGTATACCTTTGGTAGCATTCTCAGTGCTTGTGCCGCAATAGACGATGCATATGGAAAATACCAAATGGTTGATGGATGTGCTGTTAGGGTTGGAAGGATGATTCATGGGTTCACAATTAGGACTGGATTCGAGTCTGATGTTATCGTGGGGAATGCTCTTGTAGCTATGTATACGAAATCTGACAAAATGGATGACGCTTACCAAGTATTTGACAAAATGCCAGAGAGAGATGTTGTTTCATGGGACTCAATGATTGCAGGATATGCGCAGAGTGGGTATGTAAAGGATGCTATGAAATTTGTTCGTGAAATGCAGCGGGCAGGTGTGAGACCGGATCACTTTACCTTCGTGAATGTGCTTGGGGTTTGCCAGAATGTACATGATTTACAGCATGGCAAGCAGGTGCATGCTTATTCTATAATTGGATTTATGTCAGATATTGTTGTCAACAATGCTCTTATTACTATGTATATTAAATGTGGTTGTTTGGAGGACGGGAGGAGGGTTTTTGATAAACTGCCTAATAAATCTGTGGTATCATGGACTGCCATGATTTCAGGCTATGTCCAACAGAGTCTTAACGAGGAGGCTATAGAATCTTTTTGGGAAATGTTGCAGGCTACAGTGAAGCCAAATCATTACACCCTTTCCAGCGTTCTTCGTGCATGTGGCAGCTTAGCTGCTTTGGAGCATGGAAGGCAAGTTCATTCTTATGCTATTAGAGATGTGACTGAATTCACTGCATTTGTTAGAAATACTCTTATTACTATGTATTCTGAATGTGGGAGCATTAGTGATGCAAGGAAAATATTTGAAAAAATGCGTGAAAAGGATTTGGTAACTTGGAATGCAATGATAGTGGGATACGCTCAGCATGGTTATGGAAAAGAAGCTTTGAAATTGTTTGAAACAATGAGAAGCGGAAGAATGCATCCAGATCCTGTCACGTTTGTTGGGGTTCTTTCTGCTTGTAGTCATGAAGGTCTAGTGGATGAAGGGCGGTGTTTCTTCGAAATGATGAGTAGAACTTATGATATTTTTCCTGGAGTAGGCCACTATGCCTGTATGGTTGACATTCTTGGACGTGCTGGGCATTTCAATGAGGCAGAGGGTTTGATCAAGAACATGCCATTTGAACCTGATGCTGGAGTATGGGGAGCCTTGATGGGTGCCTGCAGAATCCATGGAAACTTGGAACTAGGAAAGCATGCAGCAGAATGGCTTTATGTTTTGGAGCCAGAAAACACTGCTGCTCATGTGCTACTCTCACAGATGTATGCCACTGCTGGCAAATGGGATGATGCAGCAAGGATTAGAAGATCAATGAGGAACAGAGGTTTGCTAAAAAGGAGGCCAGGGTGCAGTTGGATCGAGCTTAGGAACGAGATTCATTCCTTTGTTCTCGAGGACAGATAATGCCCAGGACAATAATATGTGCACATGAATGGATATTTTGAGCGCCCGAGTCTGAGGGGCAATTTTGTGAGATTACATGAGAAAAAGATCCTTGGATTCTTTCTTCTCGGTATGATTGTGTAATAGTTTTTTACCATCAACGTATTGGATCACACTACATAATCCATCAGATAGAAATTGGGATCACTGAGCATCTTTGTGTTACATATTGGATGCTGTAAAGTACATCCCAAGGTTGCCAGATGAAGACTGAGTTGTATCAAACACTACAAATACTTTGAGAACAAAAGGCTATCTCAAGTGTTCTATATATTTTCTTGAGGAATTGATAGGAATTTGATAACCAATTCTGTGAAGAAGTCAGGTATGTATTTTCCCGCCTTATTGTCTCATGTATGACAATCATGTTTCATTTCTCTAACCAGATATATATTTTCATGACTACTCCACTATAGTGGCTCTGATTGTTCCCTTACCATTGCAGCATAGACGAGTTGGGCTACAGAAATACAATGTTAACTTAAGGTGACGATTTAGATAAGTTTCAGGTTGTTTTAACCGTCTTTCTATGGTCTAATTCTGAAGGGTGCAGTTTCAAATTTTATCCAGAATGCTCCATTTGAACTTAAAATTTGATCATTTATTGCAAGAACAGGTTTTGCTGTCGCCTTTAAAATTTCCTTTTCTATAGCAAGTGAGATTAAATGGTAGTTTCCCTTTCAGTATGAGATAAGTAGCTAGTTGGTCTTTTTACATTTGGTTGATGTAATTGAGAAGTACTGATGATTATCTCCACTGGTAACTGATTTCATATTTACAGAATCACGATACAGTCCTAATAGTAATCAACATGAGACTGTCAACTACCAAGTGATGCGAAGAGACAGACTCTGACTTTAGAACTGAGCATACCAAATTACAGTTATTCGTGAGTATGGATACATCTATTGAATAGACTAACATCTACGATACTGTGCTTTATGGATATCCAATGCACAAAAGTACACAGAGGAAGTCACTAAGACAAGTGAGTGCAATATAGTGGCAGTTGACCAGGTATAGAGATAGCAAGGCAAAAATAAATTCGATCCGAAATTAGTGGTCTGAATTGGTTGGCAAGAGCTTCTTGTGATAGGCATGAGATCCATGCTCCTTTCATTTTATGTGGTTCCTGAGGACAGTCTTAAAAATAAAAGACGATCATTCAAGACAATGCCAAGAAAAGATCTTGCGAATTGAATTTTTGTATCATCCACAAAGACGATTTCTATAATGTTATTTTTCAGTGTATAGGGAAATGGGTCAATGGTAGAGAACAATGAGAACAGTTTGGCTTCCGGATTTTCTCTTCAGTATTCCATGTAAAATGAAAATTGGTAAATGGTGATGGGAAATATATCCTATATAATGATGAATTGAATGAAGTCTGATTCTATATAGAATGCAACCAATTTTGTTTGAAAAATTCTATTGCAGCTATTGATTATTAATCTTCTATCGTAAACAATCATTAAACTGCTGAAAACAAATCCATAGCTAATATCGAAAAATAACACAACCGCAACTTCACCAATAAAATATGGAAAGAAATTCACAACACATGAACACAATATTTTTGGACAAATCATCCTTGAAAAAAAACCCTAAGGGAAAACCAACTTTGCAGCTGAAAAATATATTAACTTCAGCAAAACAAGAGATCCAAAATTCCTTGTCTCTCACTAGCAGAATTTAGAAAACCTCCAATTTTCTCTTGCTGATATTCCCTACTGCTATCCCCAATGCTATCATTGCACCCTTGCTAATACTACAAGACTATTTGCTATTACTGCAAACTCATTTGCTAACATTGCAAATGTTTTTACAACTCTTTGTGTTCCTCTGTTCTATTCACCAAATGCCTCCCTTGACCTCTCTTTTATACTGTCTAACCAAGAGGTTTCTAGTAGCTTCTTGATCAAGACAACCTAACCAAGAAGTTTCTAATTGCTTCTTGGTAACAACCTAACCAAGAAGTTTGTAGTTGTTTCTTGATTAAAACAACCTAACCAATAGTTTACTAGTTTCTCCTAGGAGTCAATTAACTAACAAATATTTGCTAATTAATCACATAAGGACGAACAATTGTCCAAGCTACCTAAAATTAACACTCCCTCTTAGCGAGGAAGTTGTTCTGCATGACACCCAACTTATCTTTGAAGAAGATGAATTTAGCCTTCCCCAATGCTTTAGTCAGAATGTCTGCTACTTGCTCCTCTATAGGTATGTATTGTAGCTGAACAACTCCCCGTTGTACACAATCTTTGATGAAGTGATATTTGATGTCTATATGTTTAGACCTATTATGAAATACCGGATTCTCAGACAACTTGATACAACTCTGATTATCGTAGTGTATCATAGTAGTCTCAACCTTCTGACCAAACAAAGCTACTAACAATTTCGAAGCCATATAGCTTCACATGTCACCATGCTAGCAACTATGTATTATGCTTCTGTTGAACTTAGAGCTACAAACTTTTGCTTCATGTTGAACCAAGATACAACTCCTGATCCCAAACTAAAACAACACTCTGAAGTGCTCCTTTTGTCCATTGTACTTCCTACCCAATCTGAGTCAGTATAGCTTATCAATATGATGCCTTTACCTCGAACATATCTAATCCCATACTCAACTGTACCATGCAAGTAACGTAATACATACTTGGTCGTTGTCCAATGCATTGTCTTTGGTTCAACTATGAACTGACTAAGTGAGTTCACTACAAATGTAATATCTTGCCTGTTGTTGATGAAGTACATAAGTGAACCAATCAATTGTCGGTATAAAGTGTGATCTACATCCTTCTCCTTAGATGTATCTCCCTCCAATTTGTGATTATGGGTGTATATATGGCTTTGCAATCCTCCATCCCAAATCTCTTCAAGATTTCAATGCAATATTTTCCTTGACCAAGGAAAATCTCTCCATCTGTCTGCCACACCTCCATGCCTAAAAAGTAGTGCATGAGTCCTAAATCCTTCATCTTGAACTCTTTTGCAAGGTCCCTCTTGCAGTCCTCTATGGGCCCTAGTGAACCTATAAGAAACAAGTCATCCACATAAAGAACAAGAATAAGAATCTCACCACCAACCACCAAGTAGTAGAGGTTAGCATTCGCTTCACTCTTCACAAAGCCCATTTCATGCAAGTATGTATCAATGCGCTCATACCACGCTCTGGGAGCCTGCTTGAGTCTATACAATGCTCTCTTCAATCTGCACATGTGGGTCTCTTTGTTGTGCGCTACAAAGCCTTTTAGTTGCTCTATGTATGCCTCCTCCTTCAATTCACCATTAAGGAATGCTATCTTGACATCTATTTGAGGGATCTGCCATCCCATCTATGCTACAAATGAGATCACAACTCATATAGAAGTATACTTGGCCACTAGAGCAAATGTCTCCTTGTAATCTATTCTCTCCTTCTAAGAGAACCCCTTGGCCACAAACCTTGCCTTGTATTTCTCGATGCTACCATCTGCACCGTACTTTATCTTATAAATCTAGTGTGATCCGACTACCCTATCTATTGGTCTAGGCACTACCTCCCACACATCATTTTGCATTATTGTGTTATACTTCTCAACCATAGCTCTCACCATACATGATGCTTTGTAGCCTCCTGATAGCTGGAAGGCTCACTATCTACCAACTAACTAATGCCACATAATCATTGAACTTGGTTGGTTGTCTTCACTCTCTAGTAATCTTCCTAGGAGCTCTCACAAACTCATAAGTATCCCTTTGTGTCTCTTGAACCTTATGGTTCCTTCTGCCAACTATAGTGGATGAAATATCAACCTCTAAGTCTTCTAGATGAATTTCTTGTTGCTCCATGCTCTGTGAAACTTCAACACCTGAGCCTACACTTGTACTGGTAATTGTACTTGTGCTTTTCTGCCCTTGACTAGGTCTTCAAGCTTTTGCTGGCTACTCACTCTGATCATCTGTTGGCAAATCTCTAGACCTTCTAAATGCCTTGTCCTCCATGAACTTTAAATCACATCTGACAATAATTCTTTTGGTCTCAAGGATAAAAATCCTATATGCCTTTGAGGTTTCACTATACCCAACAGAGTACCTCTGTAGTCTGATCTAACTTGGTACGTGTATCACCTGGAATATGACAATATGCCAAACTCCCAGATATTCTAAAATGGCTAACATGAGGTTTCTTTCCTATGAAAGCTTCCTTTGATGTCATCCTCCTTAGAACCTTGTGTGGAACTCTATTCTAAATGTAGATTGTTGTACTACACACTTTTGCCCATAAGTAATAGGGCATAGCCTGGTCATGTACCATAGCTCTTGCCACCTCCGATATAGAACGGTTCTTCTTTTTAGCAACTCCATTTTGTTGTGGATTGTAAGGAACAATCCACTCTCTCTTGATTCCTTCTCTGGTATAGAACTCCTGGAAGTTATTTCCTTTCTACTCACCTCCATTATCTCACTGAAGAACCTTTATCTTCTTTCTTGTCAAGTTCTCCACAAGAGCCTTGAACTCTTGGAACCGACTAAAAACCTCATCATTGGTCGTCGAGAAGTATATCTAGGTCTTCTTGGAGAAATCATTGATAAAGTAACATAATACTCATATCCTTTGAGAGACTTTGTAGACATCGGTCCACAAACATCTTAATGTAATAGATCAAAAACACCTTTAGATCTAGTATCACTCCTTTGGAAAAGATGCATTCACAAACTTCCCTAAAATGCATCCCTTACATACATCATCATGCTTTGTGCTCACCTTTGGAACACCTATTATGGTCTCACAAAGTAATTTGAGTGTTCCATGATGAATATGGCCCATCCTCCTATGCCATAGCTCTCCAAGATCTCTAGGATTATTGTTGCTCATGAGTGCCTTAGGAGTATCAAATTGCAACCTATAAAAGCAACCACTCCTAACTCCAATAGTTATGGGTAATTTCCAATCCTTATGCTTAATCAACACGTGTCCCTCTAAAGAGTATGTTAAACCCCTTATCTTGAATAACATATACAAAAATCAAATTCATACCTAATCTTGGCACATGCAACACATCATGAACTGGAATTATCTTTCTATTCTCCCTCTAAAACTGAACAGTCCCTTTCCCAACTGAGTTGAGTTTGGACAAGTTTCCCATAGAAATCTAGATATTGGTGTTCTCCTCCTTATAACTGAAGAAGTACTCTCTAACTCCTATCATATGAAATGACACCCCACTATCTATATACCAGATAGTCTGTGGCGTTGAGCTCACCATACAAGCTATAAGTGCAAACTCATCTTCCAGTCTATTGAAGAGTTCTTTTGCACTTGTTGAAGTTGCCACCTACTTCTTTGCCTTCTTCCTTTCTAGGCAATCACTGACATAGTGACCATACTCATGAGATCCAAAGCACTTGACCTTAGAAAGGTCCTTCTTCTTCTTCTCACTTTGTGAATTCAATCCTTTGCTAGACCCTTCTTTGCTTTCCCTTTCCCTGCTAGGGCAACATTTTTTTGTTCCACCTCACTTTTTTGACTCTTGTTGGCCCCATTGACAAGACTTAGTCTAAAATCCTTTTGAGTGAAATTAGTCCATAGTCAATCCCAACTCAGTAAGGTATCTCATCCATTGACAACTTGAATAAAGACACTCCATTGTTTAGAAAACCCATTTAGGGCTATTCTCACTAGTTCATTATCACCAGGACTATCTTCAACACCTGATAACTCGTCCTTGATAAGTCTAAGCCTGGTGAGGTAACTTGTAACATCTTCTCCCTGGTTCATCCAGGTATTCTTCAACTTCTCTTTGAGAATCATCTTCCTATTAGTGGTAGCATTCTGGTACAGATTCGGAATGACATCCCACATCTTCTTTTTTGTATCTGGCTTTGAGATATGTGGAACAATATGATCCTTGACACCATTAAGGATAAATCTCCTAGCCTTGGCATCGTCATTCTTATATGCTACAAGTTGTGTCGTATCCATTGGTACTACCACAACATTGTCAACATAATCCTTGATACCATTCCTTTTCCAACAATAAAGAAATTATGGCCTTCCAAACACCAAAATTTGAGGCACCATCCAATATATCCTAATCTCTCAAACCAATTAAAGCCATCTCAAAGGATTAAAGCAATAATAATTATGACAAGATCACACTAGGTTATATAAACCCTTAATTTCTTTCCTAGGGAAAAACTCTTCTACCCTCAACAATGCTTTGATACTATGTGAAAATTATTATTGCAACCATTGATTATTAATCTCCTATCATAAACAATTATTAAACTACTGAAAACAAATTCACAGCTAATATCAACAAATAACTGATGTAGGAGCATCTTGGGTTTGCTAGGTGACTACTTTGGAGTTCATGGGAGGAGGCTTAGTAGTTTCTTTGGAGGGTGGTTAGACTGGTACTTGATTGAAGAAGGAATGGAGCTCGACATGGTCTATGGAGCTCGGCATACTCTAGGAGTTCAACATGCTCTTTGGAGCTCAGCATGCTCTGGGAGCTCAGAATATTCTATGGGACTTGGCATGGTCTTTGGAGCTTGACATGGTCCATGGTTGCTCGGCATGGTCTTTGGTTGCTCGGCATGGTCTTGGGACTTGGCATGGTCTATGATTTCTTGCCATGGTCTTGGGACTCGACATGGTCTTTGGTTACTTGGCATGGTCTTTGGTTGCTCGGCATGGTCTGGGAGGAGCTCGGCCTTGCTTAGGAATTTGGTGCTTGTTGCAGGCCATATAACTAATTTTCTACAATGAGTTAGAGGATGAAATTTTTAAAAATTGAAGAGGGCCTAGAGTACTAACTATAGTTTCAAGCACGAGTTCTAATTCATTCAGAGCTAGGAGATATCACAACTTTACTAAGACATCGATTTTGGGCATTTAATTATTGTTGTTGGCCAACTTGTGGCATTTAATTTTTGTATTTGAATTTAATTTGTGTTCTGGGCCAACTTGTGGCTTATATTGGTATAAGTAGGGGTTGGGGGGAAGTCTTTAGTCATTATTCATCCATCGTGGAGAAGTGGATAAGCTTGAAAGAGCAAATTTGGAGAAGAGCTAGTAGATGCGGCTCGAAAAACAAGGAGATTGCTTGGTGGGCTTGCAAGCACAAGTTGAGATCTTCCTTGAGGGCTTCTACCAGAGTATGAAACTGGACTAGCTATGGTTTGATTTGGATCTTGACGGATCCTACAGAACTATTACTTGTTTTGTATTTGGCCGTAACCAGGAAGGCCTTACAGCCCGACACATTGCATGTAATCAATTATATCTATGAATAAAGAATTGTAATTTGGTGTTAGATCTTGCATTATTGCTTCTTTCTGTTGTGTTTCCACTGCATGGTTGTATAGCTGGGGGCTAGGACATCTCCTTTGGAGATTCTCCTTTCCTTGTACTGCATCAAGTGGTATTAGAGCAAAGGTTGTTCCTGAGTGTGTAGACAGATTGCAGAAGTTGTGGCAGTTTGCACCAAGAATTGGGTGGAGAAGTAGATCTAAGTTGATCTTGATCTAGTGGTGGATTTTCTTTCTGGAGTCCTAGATCTCTTGGTTGCGAGGTGGCAAATCATGGTTCTAACTTGCAATTGCAGAGGGCTTGCAGATGGATCAATGGATGCGAAGATGGAAGGTTGAATTTGTTGAGGCATGATCGTACAGAGTTATTGGATTGCAGATCTGTGGTCCTAGACTTGTGATTTGGTTCCTGATTGTTCATGCGAGGTGGCAGGTTGCACTCTGACTTGCAAACAATTCAGTTTTGTCACAAGGAGCATGGGAAGGATTTGTTGCAGAGGGTTTGCAAAGATCTTGGAAGATGGCTCTGAGAGGATTAGACCCTAGGATGATTGTGAATTTTCGTGATGTAGTGGAGAGGAGGTTTTCTGAGATGTTTGCTTGATTTGAAGCTACTTTGGTTGATCAAACTAAGAAAGTGGTTGCTCAATTTGAAGCTAGCTTGGCTGATCAAGTTAAGGATGAGGTGAGGAAGGAATTTCGTGGATGTTTGTGGAGTTGGAGTCTACTAATTTGGAAGAGAGTTGTTTTGCTAGTTAAAAGACTTGTTCATGAGAGAAGATGGCATACCAAAGTTGAGGTGGAAGAGGTTGGTTTTGTTGATCAAATTGTGGAGTCTGATACAGAATTTGCAGACCAACTAGAGGTTGTTGCTGAAGATATTCCTAACCTTGTTGCTGCTGGGACAGAGGTTGGTTTTCATGATCAATTGATTGGGTCTGACATGGAAATTGCAGAGCGCTTGGTCATGGATGATCTAATTGCTATTGGTGGTGAGTTATGTATTGCAGAGCATCTTATCATGAGCAATGAGATTGTTTTTTATTAGATAAACAGGTCTTATAGGGACCCTAAAACCCAAGAGTTAAAACATTAACAAGGTTGAAAATAAGTGTGAAAAGACCAGGCAAAAGAGTTCAAGTTCAAAGGCTGATAATAAGCACAAGGCCCAACCAAAAACCAAAAAACATAGAAAAGACCAAGAACAGAAACAACATGAACCGAAAAAGGCAAAAACCTTGAAAAAAAGCCAAAAAAAGGCCCTGAAAGAAACAAAAGAATAGGCAGTGGATTAGTCCTTGTTCTTTCTCCCCAACTCTTGCATGACCTGAGCAGCCTCATAGGCCATCTAGTTCTCCTCGGCCTCCTACTCGTGCGCCTTTTGATCCTCCTAGTCTTGACCATTGTTGATGTTATCCTTTGCAGGGTCGACCACCAGTCTGGCTTTTTCCCTATCTTTTCCTTCCTCATCTTCCTTCATAACTTTGTCTTTGATCCAGCCAGTTAAAGATATGATGTTGTTGTTAATGGAGCTTAGCAACGAAATCATTTGGTTTGAGAGTTTGTGATTGTAAATCTCAAGGTTGTTAATCCTTCTCTCCGCTAGACTGAGCCTCTCACTGTGGCCGTCTCTAATATCAGAATCTGCTCCATTCCTGTATTCCTCCATATGACCCACTTGCTCTTTGACTTCCACCAGCTCATGGAAAAGCCACTTCATTGATCTGAAGTTATCAATCATACTGTTGCGGGCATTGTTCAAGAGGTTCATCCCAGTTTCCCTTGCTTTATCCGAAATAGCCACAATTGTCAGGTCTATGAGTTCTTCAAGCTGTGGCCCTTCTTGGTTTTCCACGAGGACCTACGGGATCATGGCCTCTCTAAAAATGCCCATTTTCAAGGTCCGAACATTAAATTTTTTCCAAGCTTTCCTCTCGTCTTTGACCTGCACCTCCCCTCCCTCGGTCTCATAATCCATTTTTTGCTCCTCAGGTTGGGCTTGAATATGGATAGGAGAAAGAGGCAGCGAAGACATATCCTATTCTTGCTGTATCCTCTCATCCTCCTGACCCTCCCTCTTGTGTTTCTTCCCTCCCCGGTCTTCCTTATTTTCCTCTTGCATCTCCTTTTCCTCCTCTTTCGTCTCCACATCCTCCTTATCATCACTGTCAACCTTCTCATCTTTCATAGGTTGCTTCTAGCCATGAACCCTAGGGCTTTTTCTATTATGGGTTATGGAAGAAGGCAAATTCTTGAACTGATGGATGACTTTTTTACCAGCGGGAAAAATCCCACCATCCCCAGAGCTTAAGCTCTAAATGTCATCTGAGTCTAAAGAGAAGTTGGAACTTCCAGAGGTTAAATTCTTAATCTGAGGGTGGGCATTGCTTATTGTTTGAGCCTTGAAGTGCTCATAAATAAGCAGCAAAAGCCCCTCATGTAGAGCGGGGTTATCAGTGGGCTTCTTTTTGAAGCTATCCACCACCTTACTCATGGAGGTTAACAGGCAAAAAAAGAAAGAAATTTTATAGCTGTGCCGGAAATGATTCAAAAGAACAAAGTGGTGGGTATGAGCCTGATCAAACCTAGGGTCCAAAGTAATAAACTCGATTACAGCTCTCAGAACATACCTCCACAGTTTCTTCATGGCGTCAGGAACATAGTACGTGTCAATCTTCTTCAGACCTTTTAGTTCCTCCGCATCCTTCACAAAATCCCGCACAATGTTAGCCAAGAGCTTCTTGTCCCTGAAGAACTTAAAACCCTCAATCAGGATTTCAGAAACGGTCGATATCATCTCCTCAGTGATCATGAAAGAAACCTCGTTCACCTTTACTCTGCCATTCTTCCATGAACCAACCATACTATTGGTCACCTCCTAATCAAATCCATGCAATTTTGTAATGTATCTAATAATCCCGCCCTGATCCAGCTACTCCCAAACTTTGTCCCTACTCCTCCATTTCTCTATTTCACCAACCAGCTCCTTTCTACACCTTTCACCTACCATATCTGCACTCTGCACACCCTCAATTCTCATATGCACCTCACACTGTAATTGATAGAAACCTCTGTGTATGAGCAGAATGCAAAAAGAATTAAACTTTCTGTTGCTCCTATTACAAATGCAAAAAATGACCCACAAAGTGTGTCAAATAGTCTATAATAAATTATAGCAATTATGATTTCCCATGCTTCCTTTTTGGGAAGTACCCTTTCCCCTTAATCCATTCATGCTCATAATTACTCATTGATCTTCTCTGCACTTCCTTGGATCTTGTCTAGTTCAATCATGCTTTTGACATCCGGTAATAAACTATTTTCGGGATGCCATGTCATTGTTTGGTTTGCGCCGACCCCTATATTAGCAAACTTGTCGGCTACCGGGTTAGCTTCCTAGAATATATGAGTGACATGGACACTACTGAATTTGGCAAGAGTCTCACGTGTCTCATCAATAAAATTTGCAATTGACCATGATGGCTAAGATTTTCCTTTAATACATTTTATAATGTTGTTCGAATCCCCTTCAAGCCAAAGGTTAGTAACTCTAATTTCAAAAGCCAAATTGACATCATTACACACTGCATTCTCTTCCGCAAAGTGGTTGGTTTGAAATCCCAGTGGGAGGGAAAAAGCTGCAATGCCATCGCCCATTTTCATTCCTTATTATGCCTCCACTTCCCGAGGAGCCAGGATTTCCCTTGGAATCTCTATCGAAGTTGGCTTTATGCCATCCTTCCAGGGGGAGAAGCTGTTTGGCTTCCTATCTACTCGTCATTCTATCTTTTGCCTTCTTTTTTCTGCCACCTAATTCTATATCTCCCCCTTTCCTCACTAAATAGTTTTCCTTAATGTTAGCAAATATTTTCTTCCTTAATACTATAGTCGACTCCTCTTTATCTCTGAAGATTCTATTGTTTCTCTCCTTCCAAATGCTCCAACAGAAATGAGGCAGGATCTAGGAACTTAATTCTTGAAGATCAGACTTTTTGAACATGCATTTCCATTGGCAGAAAGATCCAGAAGGTTAAAAAGCACACACCAGCTGAAGCCCAAGTCCTGAGTGAGGAAAACCCAAACCTCCCTAGAGAAGGAGCAGTGAATGAACATATGATTGCCAGTCTTCATCTGATCTTTACATAATACACATCTGCTGGGCATAATATGACCTCTTTTAATGAGGTTATCCTGGGTGAGGATTTTGTCTTGTAGAGCTAGCCAATAGAACATATTAATTTTTGGAGTGAGGCCAAGGAGCCAAGCCCTCGACCAAGGAGGAACCTCATTTAATCTCCAAAGGGCCGAATACCCAGAGGCAACAGTATATAGCCCATCGACATTATCTCCCTAGACCAATTCATCCCTGTTGTTATTTAGGGCCATAGAGTTTAGCATTATCATAATTGGATTAAGATCTTCAGATATGACAGAAAGGTCTATCCATCCCTGGTCATTCCTATAGTTACTAACTTTTTGCCCAAAATGGTTGATGCAGTCATTCACCCAAACCTCATAGCTAGGGTTGTTCATACGAGGGCCCTGAATAAGCCAGCTATCGGACCAGAATTGGATATCCTCCCCATTTCCCAATTTCCAAGAAACTCTAGAATTTGCCAAGTCTCTGGCTTTTAAGAAACCATTTCAAACAGCGGATCCTCTTGGGATATCTTCACTAAAGAGGGTAAACTATTTAGAGGGCCTCTTTATATACTTGTTTACCAAAATGTCTCTCCACTCCCCTGTGTTGTTGAAGATACACCATATTTGCTTGGCCAAAAGAGCCTTGTTGAGATGAGTTAGCTTCCTGATACCAAGACCTCCATTTTTCTTTGGGAGGCAGACTTTTTCCCAAGCAACTAGGGGATACCTTTTATTCTTTTCAGCCCCCGTCCATAAGGAGTCTCTCTGAATTTTTTTCATCCTCTCAGCAAATTTCACAGGGATCACAAAAATGCTCAAAGCATAAACAGGAAAGTTCTGAAGGGTAGATTTAACTAGTTGGCATTTTCCAGCTTGTCTTAGAGAGGCCCCTTTCCAACCAACTAGCTTCTAACTGAATCTGTCCATAATGTCATTCCAGAAAGAATCAAGAGGATTTGTGCCCAAAGGGAGCCCAAGATAGGTAGAGGGCAGCTTCCCCACACTACATCCCAGAATTTTGGAGATTTTCTTCTATCTGTCCTTAGGAGTGTTAATAAAGAAAACAAAACTCTTATCCCAGTTGATGAGTTGTCCCGACCCTCTAGAGTAGGTATCCAAGATGTCCTTCATTGCCTTTGCCTCCTTAACAGAAGCCTCCCCTCTCATTATAGTATCATCAACAAATTGCTTATGCGTAAAAGGGGCACTTTTAGAAAAAGGTTTAATACCTTTGATTCTCCCTTGCTTCTTGTTCTTCTCAATAAGTCTGCCTATGCATTTCGCCAAAATTATGAAGAGAATAGGCAAAAGAGGATCCCCCTGATGAAGACCACGAGAAGGTTTGAAGAAATCGAAGGGGGATCCATTAACTAAAACAACAAGTGAAGAAGTAGTTATCAGCTGAGAAATAAGCTTACATGTTTTGTCATCAAACCCAAAAGCCTTAAGCACCATATCCAAGAAAGACCAGTCAACCTTGTCAAGGCTTTTGATAGGTCCAGCTTAAGTAACATCCCTTCCCTTTTTCCAGCTTCCATAGAGTGAATCACTTCATGCACCATCATTATCGAGTCTAAAATTTGTCTGCTCGGGACAAAACCAGTTTGTTGCTGAGATATTATCAAAGGGAGGAGCTTGAGCAACCTAGAAGTAAGAACCTTCGAAATGATCTTGTAAAAAGAATTGCATAGGCTAATTGGTCCAAACTTGTCCAAGGAATTGGCTCCAAGAACTTTAGGAATGAGAACTAAAAAAGTAGAGTTAATCTCTTTTAGAATGCTTCTGGCCCCAAAGAAATCCTGAACACCCTTCACCACATCCTTCATCAAAACTAGCCAAAACAATTGGAAAAAGAAAGTAGGGAAACCATTTGGGCTAGGAAATTTATCTATCGGCAGAGAGAAGAGAGCTTCTCTAACTTCCAAATCAGAGGGAATGGCCCGAAGTAGTTTATTATGGTGAGGATGGATGATCTAAGGGATGCAAGAAACAATGTCATCTTGATCCACTTTGGATAGCATAGGATCCCAAGACAACAGGGAGGAGAAGAAAGAAATAGCTTCAACTGAGATTTCATCATCCTTGGTCAGCATACCCTATCCTTTCTTTAAACCTGAGAATCTATTATTAGCTTGGTGTTTTAGAGTAGAAAGATGAAAAAACTTTGTATTCTGGTCTCCCTCTTTGAGCTAGTTAACCCTTGATCTTTGTCTCCAGAACTTCTCCTCTTTACTGATAATATTGTGTAATTATGAAAGGATAGACAACTCAGCCTCCCTATTTAACTCGTCATACCCATCCTCCTAAATAGAGGCTTGTATGGAAGAAAGATTGTCAGATAGGACTTCCTTCTCAAAGAATATGTGGCCAAAATCAAACTTGTTCCAAGCTTTAACCATTCTTTTAACATTGCTAATTTTTCTACCAACCCTGAGATTGTTGGTGTTGTGAGTTTGGCATGTATTGATGGAGATCTACATGTCGGTGTTGATGTGGAGTTTGTTACTATTGATGTGGAGTTTTTTGCTGCTAATGTGGGGTTTGTTTCTGCTAGTGTGGATTCACTATTTGATGATGTGGATAAGGATTTTCTAATGAAGCATTATATTCAGTTTTTTCATGGGAGTGAGCATGTTGATTGGATGGTTGAGATTCTAGTGTTTGATAGAGTGATGCAGATGTGGATGATGTACAAATTGGTTTTCTTGTCCCTGTTGGAGTGGAAGCCTTTGGTGAAGATGAAGATGAAGATGATTGTTGCTCTTTCTTTGGGCATTAAAGTGTGGGACACACTTTTCCATTTACCTGGGGAGTCTGATGCAGGAGCATCTTGGGTTTGCTTGGTGACTACTTTGGAGTTCATGGGAGGAGGCTTAATAGTTGATTTGGAGGGTGGTTGGACTGGTACTCGATTGAAGAAGGAACAGAGCTCGACATGGTCTATGGAGCTTGACATGCTCTGGGAGCTCGGCATGCTCTGGGAGCTTAGAATATTCTATGGGACTCGGCATGGTCTTTAGAGCTTAGCTTGGTCTTGGATTGCTCGGCATGGTCTATGGTTGCTCAAAATGGTCTTGGGACTCGGCATGGTCTTTGGTTGTTCGGCATGGTCTTTGGTTGCTCAACATGGTCTTGAGACTTGGCATGGTCTATGGTTTCTCGGCATGGTCTTGGGACTCGACATGGTCTTGGGACTCGGCATGGTCTTTAGTTGCTCGGCATGGTCTGGGAGGAGCTTGACCTTACTTAGGAATTTGGTTTTTTGCAAGATGTATAACTAATTTTCTACAATGATTTAGAGGGTGCAAATTTTAGGGATTGAAGAGGGCCTAGAGTACTAACTATGGTTCAAACCATGAGTTCTAATTCATTCGAAGCTAGGAGATATAACAATTTTACTAAGACATCAATTTTGGGCATTTAATTGTTGTTGTTGGCAAACTTGTGGCATTTAATATTTGTATTTGTATTTAATATGTGTTCTGGGCTAACTTGTGGCTTAGATTGGTATAAGTAGGGGTTGGGGGGATGTCTTTAGTCATTATTGACCCATTGTGGAGAAGTGGATGAGCTTGGAAGAGCGAGTTTGGAGAAGAGCTAGTAGCTACAGCTTGGAAAACAAGGAGATTGCTTGGTGGGCTTGCGAGCACAAATTGAGATCTTCCTTGAAGGATTCTACTAGAGTGTGGAACTAGACTAGCTAGGGTTTGATTTGGATCTTCAGAGATCCTACAGAATTATTACTTGCTTTTTATTTGGCCATAACTGGGAAGGCCTTACAGCTCGGCACATTGCATGTAATCAGTTATATCTATGAATAAAGAATTGTAATTTGGTGTTAGATCTTGCATTATTGCTTCTTTTTGTTGTGTTTCTGCTACATGGTTGTATAGCTGGGGGCTAGGAAATCTTCTTTGGGGATTCTCCTTGCCTTGCACTATGTCAATAAGACAACCACAACTTCACCAATAAAATATGGAAATAAATTCACAACACAATGAACACAATATTTCTAAACAAATCGTCCCTAGAAAATCCCCTAAGAGAAGACTAGTTTTGTAGATGGAAAATATATTAACTTTAGCAAATCAAGAGATACAAAATTTCTTGAATCTCATTGGCAGAATTCAGACAACTTCCTAATTTCTCCTATTGATATTCCCCACTACTATCTGTAATGCTATCACTGCACCCTTGCTAATACTGCAAGAATGTTTTCTATCACTAGAAACTCATTTGCTAACACTGCAAATTCTTCTACAACTCTTTGTGTTCCTCTAATCTATTCACCAAATGCGTCCCTTGACCCACCTTTTATACTACCTAACCAGGAGGTTTCTAGTTGCTTCTTGATCAAGACAACCTAACCAAGAATTTTCTAGTTGCTTCTTGATTAAAACAACCTAACCAATAGGTTACTAGTTGCTTCTAGAAGGATTCAATTAATTAACAAATATTTGCTAATAAATCACATAAGGGAGAATAGTTGTCCAAGCTACCTAAAAGTAACAATTAGGTCAATACTGATAACTACAATAGGTTGTCAAGCATCCATTTGGGTGATACTGATTTTTCTGCAGGCAGCCTGAGGAAGCTTTCATGAAAGTGAACAATCAAGGTTAGCAATGTAGTGGCCTTAATGGGAGGCAACAACTTAGGGATTCCTATAAACAAAAGATTTTAGTGGAATACAATAACTGAAAAACTTGATCTTCATTCGAGTTACTTAAATAATGCTTAGAGTAGGGTTAGAAAAACATCAAATTTCTCTACAGTTTGATAATTATGTCTCTTACTCAAGCACACTAGACACCTTTTCTGATTTGTGTGATTATTTATTGAATACTCCATATGATCCTTTATCTTCCTATGCTTGTTCCTTGTAATAATACCCAACATTTTGTAGTTGGCATTCACTTTGTAATTGGAGATAAAATTAACCTTTTTGTTGTTTCAACATTTTGAGCCCCACTAGGTGACTGGAGAATTCTTAGGTAGTATGATGTCTTAAAAGTTATTACATTTATGCTTCTGAGTTGACTGTAAGTTTCAAGTTTTCAACTAAGTGGCCATTTCAGTTTGATCTCTATCAATTAAGAAAGAAATTAGGAAAATGCTAGATTAGATTTCTTTTCATTTAAAGATGTAGATTTTTTTTATGGTTGTGATTAATGAGTTAATTTATCTTCCTAGAAAGATTCAATGCTTAACAACTTAAAGTCATTTCTAAAATTTTTAACCAGATAGGCAATCCTTTTTTAGTTGAATATCCAAATGTGAATGCAATTGTACTCAAGCACAAATGAACATAATTAACAAGTTAGTTTACCCTCAAATAAGAAGTGCAAGGGGAATGTGCTTTTAAGTATGTATTAAGTTAATATAATTAAAAGTTCTAGTTATTGTAAAATTGCAGTGTCATTGATTATCATTTATACTTTTAAGAGAGGTAGCACAATTGGGCATCATCTATATTGCAATTAGAATATACCACTATTGTATGTAAATAAAATTACAGTATCAATTGATTATCATTTATATTTGTAAAGTAGAGGTAGCAAAATTTTGGTGTCATTGATTATCATTTATACAAGTAGTGTAACACTCTGTCAAGGAACTCAAAAGAAATTAACCTAAAGTTTCACTAAGTTTGCCGAACATTTTTTAAAAAAAAGATAATAACTTAACAATAACATAAATAATATGGCGGAAGCAATAATAACATGAGATAAAATAATAGCGGAAGCATTAACTCACATACATAACAACCATCATAAACAAATTACATCTCTTAGGGTCGTGTGACGTTAAATCACATTTAAGTTTAATTAATTCTAAAACCAATATATAACACATCCATATTAAAGAATAACAAGTACAAATTCCATTTAAACAATATACAATTCTAGGATGCAACTTAGCAATAAATAGAATGCACAATCATCCATTGTACAAGTCACAAGGTATGAGATACTAAAACAATATACATCATGAAATAGATTATATCATCTCGTAAGATCTATGAAATACAATACAATACAACCATCTATCATAGTATATAAGAAACAAAATGAAGAGAGTATAGAACAAGGAACTCCAACCACGACATCGAACTATCAAATCTCAATGGTATAAGTAAAAAAAAACTACCACCCGACCTCATGGAACCTACATAGCCCTCTCCCACCGTGTTGAGGAGATAAACTCAAGTCTCAAACAGATAACAAACTCAAAAGTGAAAACCAACATCTACATTCAAGGAATCACCTAAAAGAAAACTATCTCAAAGGGTACCAAGACACAAGTATCAACTAATCCCAGAGGCAACACAAAGACGTAGGAAATCTACTATGCAAGTGGGTAAGTGTCATTGCATGAGCCAACTCTAAGGTTACCTTGGTAGCCACTACAAACTCTGGATCCCTCTAGTGTCTCTATGTAGCATCAATATCCTTTCGTACAGACAAGGCATACTAACAAGTTAGCTTTAAGGTTACCCTAGTAGTCTTTTAATACTCCAAACCTCCTAGTGACTTTTTGTGGTACCAATATCTTATTAATTTATTTTAACCCATTTAATGAAATGTTACCACTTATTAAAATAACCTACAATGGGTTACCCGCCAGCCTCTTTAGGGGCTCAGCCTCCATTGCAAGCCACTTCCCAACATGACATATAGATAACCTACCCTAAGCTCGGCAAAAGAAAAAGATCTCAAATGACCATAAACCACACATTAGTTCTTAAACAAGCAACTAGAAAGTACTGAAATGATAATAATCATAATCACAGATTCCACCAATATAATCATCCTAACAAGACTGATTCAAAATCAAATACACATAAACCAAATCCATGTCATAACATGACATCACCAAAAACAAATATTTAATCACCTCAGTCCTATACAAGCAACTGGGAAGAAATCGAGAATAACTGATCGAAGACTCAAAGGTTATATCATGAAAGTCACACACCATTCACTTCAGTTTCACACAAGAACACTAGAAAGCCATAACCACCAATAGATCAAACTCATCATAGAACACACATGACACATTACCATGGTTGGGTATAAAAGATCGTAACCAAAATAAGCCATAACATCATCACATAATAAAATTCTCAAGCCTCTGGCAAACATCCTGATTTGGTCAAAGCTAAGTTAACCTTGAAACCCAACATCAGTAAACCACACATCACATAAAGTGCATGCAATCGTATTTTTTATAATTCATTATGTTTTCAAAAACACACAAGTTTAATTTTCACTATAAGTTTTCAAGCTATCATTTTCATTTCCAAATATTATAGTTCATAATGTTTTTGATCTCACACAGGATTTTAGTTTCCATTTCTTTAGTTGCCAGATTCACTAAGTTTTCTGAGTTCATTAAAATCTCAAATGATTCAATGATTCATACAAAGTTGTTTAAGCATTGTTTCATAGTTCAATTCGTCATTACAACATAAGAGTTCAATAAACATACAAATTACAGTTTTCATTTTTTCAAAGTGTAATATTTACCAAGATTTTTGAATAATAACATTTCCCTAGTATAGTAAATCATTTTCATATATATATATATATATATGTATGTATGTACGTACGTATGTATGTATGTATATGTATATGTATGTATATACATATACATATACATATACATATATACATATATACATATATATAACAACAACCCGATTTAACAATTCAAAATGACCCTTCAAGTCCATCGAACAAGGAATTCAAAACCAAATTCATTCACTGATATTATCAAGAAATGAAGAGCGATAATTTCAATACGAAAGTTTTCAAATTTTCAAAGCATATACAGATATTTCTCAATCAAAGAACAATAGATTTGCATACAAGGATTTCAACTCAAATAACACTTTGAAACCAGAATACACAACATACATAGAGAAGACAAAAGTTCAAAGAACAAAAACTACTGTACAAATAAACCACAAGATCCTACCTGGATCTGATGCTAAAATGACAATCACATTAGGCATGCAAATAACCCCCTTTTTCTGAAAATCTTCCTTCTGTAAATTTCTCCTCCAAAACTCGGTTATTGAAAAATGAACTCTAAATCTCTGATAAAGAGTTCTCCTCTAAATTTAGGGCTTCGATTGTGCAATCACACAAGAAGACTTGTTGATCTTTATCTTTTATTTTATTTTAATTTTCATGCACAAACTTTATGCAATTGAACTAAAATAAACTTTATTAAATTATTGCTTACTCTCAATTATTAATCATGATACGCTTTTTTAAAAAATATATTTATTAATTCAACTAATAATATTATTTAGAGTTTATTATTTAAAATAAAACTCCTAAATAATAATTATTAAATTAAATAAATATGAACACATCAAAATTAGAACTTTAATAAATCTTTAAATTTAATTCTTTTATTTAATTAATTAAATATAATTAGATATTGAATTTTTAAATAAAATTTCCATTAAATTAAATCATTAAATATATTTTAATTTGATTTAATTATAACAGAAAATCATCATAGTCCCACAAGATGAAATATGAAAACTCATCATAAAATACAAAATACTAAAACAAACTCTAGGGTCAAAATCATGAATTCAAGTTACTTGACAAATTCAAAAAGGTGAAACTAACTCAAATACTTGTCCTACTTTCTAGGACAATTGGCTTAGGTTAGGATTTGGACCCCACTTATACCATTGAAATAATGTGATAGGTTACACTCATCCTGGCAATTCAAGGAAGTCGACAATCGATACCTACAATCTACAAAAAATTCACACATGTACAAACACATATATTCTAAACTAAATAGGCAATGGTGGGAAGTGGTGCATCATGTAGATCTTGACTAGCAAGTGACTACGAGTCCCTTCCTCAACCACATCAAAAACATCATACATAAATTAAAATAGATAGGTACACCGTACACATGCAAGTATGAGGTAAATAACCATAGAACTGCATATAAATCATTCATCTAACTAACATCATGAAATAACTGAAAGTCTCTAAATGAATACACACACACACACAGACACACACATATATCATCATCATCATCATCATTGAAATAATAAACATAAACACATGAAATAACTGAATAACTAAATAACTCATCACATTAATGAACTGACTATGAAATAACATCTAAACAATCTGGTAACCAAGTATCGGTAATCATAAAACACAATAAAAAAACTAACCAAAAAGAATCTAGTAATACAACAAAAAAGTCAACTAGGGGCAGGCATTACAAGTAGAGGTAGCTTGGTTGGCTTGGTTAGGGACTAAAGAAAAAATAAATGTGCTTTACGAGTTTACATTCCAAAAGACAATTGTAACATATTTTTCAATTATGTATTATGCAACTATATCACAAATTATTTATGATTTAAATTAGAAATAATTTATTTTATGGTTGTTAATTTTACCTATGAAAAAAATGAGAATAATCTGTATTAGTTATAAAAATTAGACATAATTATGTTAGTTATAAAAATTAGACATAATTATATTGAGTACATGGTGAGGGGATTTTAAACATCATCTCTTTATTAACTAAGGATCTTATCATTAACTAGGAATCTTATATATTATCCAAATCATTACAATCATATTTCATAATATCCTTCAACTATATAATTACATATGAGAACAAGAGCTATGTGCAGCTAGAGTCCCTACCTAAAGTAGAGGCCTAGAAGAAAGTGATAAATAGTTATTATATGTAATCCTCTTTATTTCTTCATCTGTAATGATGAATCAATATATTAAAAAAATGTAATAGTGTATGGCAGTTTTTTCTTGCTTCACTTGGTGGAGCTGAGGTTTTGTATGACTTTAATTCATATCTTCTATGCTCTATTAAAATGATGATAACTATACAATTATTGAAAGTGGGAGCCTGACTTAAAATGTTGGTTATATATTTTTTAATTTGACTTCAAATGTGCTCAATTAGAATTCTTTTTGGTATTTGAGTTAAAAATTCCTAATTATTATAGAAATTTAGTGACCAAGAAAAGTACGTACTTTGCTAAAATTGTTGGTTAGGTTTTCAAGTTAAGACCCTATAAAAAATGTTTAATAAAAACATATGCTTTTAACTTCAAGAATGATGACAATCACAAGAAGAGGCCAAACTTACAAGAAAACTTCCTAAAACAATAGAGATGTTAAATTTCAAACAAATACTGAATTCAAAGCAAAGGAGAATATATGTGCCCACTTGCAATTGTGTTTGGTGTTGGGGTCTTGACAAAAAATGGCTCAGCTCATCATGACACACTATCATCATTATATGTAGCGTTCGTCCCCATAAAAAGATGATTCTCCATTATTGTCTTCAATGGAATTAAACACATGCCAGTCAAAATAAAGTTTTAACCTTATATATAGGTAAAAAAATGAATCATTCAAATTCTTGCTACGACTTGCAACAGTGATGCAAACATTATTAAAAAAAGAATTTTCTAGGATGAAGGAAAAACATAGCTTAGTCTAGTGATGCATCCTGAGATGGCAAAGGGAATAGAGTGAACACGATTTTTAACTGTCAAATCTCTATTTCTCTTCCCAACACTTAAATCCATAGGGAAATTTATTTGTGCAAAAAATATTACAAGAATGAAGTAAAATAATTATGACATGAGTACAAAATCTTTAAAAAAGAACCATCGAAATCTATTAGGAAGAGAAGGAACATAGATGTTTTCCCAATGTGTTAACAAGGATTAAAAGATTTAAATATTCAAATGCTACAGAAAAATAAATAAAATATTAGACAATGTAAAATAAAGTATGAGTCAAAAATGAATAATAATGGTTTTGGATAGCCAATAGAGAAGATATGAATGAGAAGAAAAATAATGATGGCTACTAATAAGTTGAACAATATTAAAATGTTGAAAAATAGTAGCTATAAAAGGAGCAAAAGAATGCTATGAGAAAGAATCATTACTTCAAACATGATTAGGAAATGGTGAATATTGGAGGACAATCATTACTCCATTTTTTTGGGGAAAAAATGGATTTAAATGAGGAATATTTGGACTATGATGACAAAGATGGTAACAAATGAGTTTTAGTTATAAGAAAAAGGTAAGAAATGAATCTTACTATCTATACACTGACATTGGGGAATTTCATTATTACTAGTCTTGACAAGCATGGTTTACATTATCAATCTTTAGCAAGCTGCCCTATAATGAGAAGGGGGAGTGATTCCAGGTGATCATTATTATAATTTCATATTAGTTGGTCACTCAAATAAGAACTCGATAATGTGTGTAGTGAATGCTTGAAAGTAGGCATACGATTGTAGCTTTGAAGTAATTGAAAAAACAAAATAGACTATATCTAGGGTAGAAATGGAAAAACCTTGCATAAGATGTGCCCTAACAATGGCACTGTTTCAAAGTAATCATGAGATATAGCTATTTTGATGCATTTATTTCTTTGTTTGTACAAACATATAATTTTACAAGAAATCTATTTCAGGGGAAAAAAATCATCACAAATTGCCTGCACCTAGTCCTTAATATAGTACTCACAAATCATAGTTGCCTTCATCTATGACATTTGTTGTAGGTCTGTAAAAATATGCAACAATCAATGGAATTTCCTTCATTCTAGGGCACGAGGAATGGATTCATGTACATGTTTTATTATTTGTTGTTTTGCCAGATATTATTTTGTTGGTGGATGAAATTGGGTGTTGACAATTAGGCTGATTATCTACATCCCACAATAGTGATGATTAAAGATTTATGCCTTCCCTAGGATTAAAAATATACAAAGAAATGGTAAAGCAACATAGAAATAAATAGAAACGAACATAGGAACATCTTCTGGCATGCCATAATAGAAGAAAATGCCTCATTTATCATGGGTGACAGTAACGATGGACTTCCATGCTCCAACTTGCTCCATCTAAATTCAAGTGTTTATGGGATCCTAGTATAAAATACAAGGCTTCAATCCATGTTAAAACATGACAAAATTTATTGACCTAAAAAATATATGGAGTGCATACAATAAATACAAGAAAAAGCCAAATTTTACTAAAACTTTAATTTTGAACTCTCTTTAATCAAAGACACAAAAGGAAATGATCGATAACTACAAATCACAAATAAAATTGTGGAAAATAATGTTGTGGGAATTATTTTATCACATTTTCTTTAATGGAGGCAATTCCTATTTAGGAAGAGAGTGAAAAATATACTCAAAGGTCAATGCAATCTTCAGAATGCCATGAGTTTTGGAAACTCCATTATTAGGAGAGCATTGTAGGCTTTGGATAAATATCTTTGTAGAACTACTCTACAATGTTGTTGACAAAATCATCAACGATCTTACAATGCTTTAATTTTTCCAGCACATCTACCTTGCATGAATAACCATTATAGTACAGTTGTTTCTCCTCATGGAGAACTCCACCTGTAACCATTTGTAAAAGTTTTCCACCTATTACAATGTGTAAAGTCTTCTGCTGTGGAAATCTAATAATTGACATTTAGCAATAAAAGCTCACATGCATAAAGCCACGTCAATGTAGAACAAAAGCCATATGTCCTATAAAAAATGGATGACACAACACTTCAAAGATTTTCTAATAATTTTAAAGAGATAAAAAGAGGGAAAAAAATACCAAGAAAATTGAACCTGTCTAATAGGAAGAAGGAAATAGAAATATAGAAAATTCATTTTAATAAGTAAATTTAGGAAGTTCCCTTCCTCCCAGATGAGATTTTAGAGACAAACGTGAATGTGAAAAAATCAAAATTGTAGTGATTGCGATCTTACCATTTCTATCTTTTGTAGAGAAAAAGACTCTAAGAGAAGAATGCAATATATAGATTTCTAGTTACAACAGGTAACCCAAAAATTGTTCTATTTTAGCAGTTTTAGGATTTCCAAAAATTAAAGGCAAACAACCCCAAAGTCAATAAGGCTTCCAACAAAAAATAGATATTATAATTTCTTGACACTGCTAAATAAAAACAAAATTTCAAAATATCTCTATATGAAGACCCAAATAGCAATCTAGTACTATGTGTTATAATGAAGTTATAAAATAATAGTGCAACAAAATGCTATATAGACATGGCCAAATCTATTTCAAACTTACAAAAATCTGAAATATTTAACCAGATTCAGTTGAGTCCTTCTACAATAATAGAGCAATTAGATGTGAATATTTTAAAATGCCTCTTCATTTGAAGAAATTGTTAGCACACAAATTTATGCACCCAATAGTTCATTTACTTCCACATCAATACATGCAAACAAATATTATTTACATATTCTCTTCCTCTACAGTCAGGTGTAGACCTATTTGGAAAAATTAATAAAAAATCTCATGCCATGCATGAAGGAGAATACATTCTTGCCACTTAGCTCTCTTGGAAAATGCCAGTTGCAATGCTAAATAATTTTCGTAATATTTCCATTAGAAAAAGAAAAGATTGCCCAAAATAATAGTTGCAACCAATAGCAAAAAAGTAATTTGAAATTATGACATAAATTAATTCCAAGTTCTTCAAAAAATATAGTTCTAAGCAAGATTTTCTATGAGTGCACAATTTTCAAGAACCAAAGTAATGTTGGAAAGAGTGATTGAAAACTTTAGTCTCCTACCTTACGGCAGGGACTAACAAGAGAAAATATTTTTGATCTAGGAGTGATTGAGGATGTTATTTCCTATTTAAAAAGTATTAAGGTATGGGAATTGTTAGAAATGCTTTAGAATAACTGAGAAGGGGGGGGAGGGGGTGAATCAATTATCCAAGGTCCAAATGTCTTGATAAAACTTTTTTTCACTAAGTATAGTGTGCCCAATTAAACTAATCATCCATCCAAGCTAAAAATTTGTCTTAGCAAGTTATTGAAAAATCAACATGCAAGAATAAAACATGAAAGAATCAACACATAACATAGTGATTTATGTGGAAACCCAATTTGAGAAAAACCACTAGTAACATGCTACTCAATTCTCACTATTCTGAAGTGATGCCCTATGAAAGGCCTGCTCTATTAAAGGCTACAACACACTCTTAAATGTCACTTTGTTAAAGGATTTCAACCACCCTGTTAGAAGTGGGCTTGGTTAGAGGACTTTAGACATTCACTTGGAATGCCACATTGTTAAAGGATTTACAAATGGTTGTTAAACCAACCTAAGTCCATAGGATTTTACCCTAACTGATATAATTGTTAGAGAGTAACAACAAGGGCTTTTGATCTAATACAACTCACAACATAACTTGCTGAATTCAGCTCATAAATTTGCTTGGATTTTAGTCTCCGTAGCTCTGATAGCTTGTCCTCCTTTCAAGCTTCATCTCCTTGAGTCTCCATGCTCGATGTACTAGTGCAATCACTTATGTGGTCACCTATCAAATCAGAGTCTCTGTACTCTATTCCTCCCTCTTGATGCCTTCACCTTGACATCCAGGTAGCCACTCAACTTGGCAACTCTTGGTTCTCGACCTATAACTCCTTAAGTAGAAGTTTGGAATACTTTTTCTGCTCATAGTCTTCCCACTCTTATTTTTTGTTCAAATGGATTAGGTAAGATTCAATGAATCTATCCCTTATCTTGTTTCTTCTAGAAACATCATGAAGAATCCTCTTATATTCACCCAAAAATGGTTTACCTAAAATTTTTTGCCACCAGCTCATCATCCTTATCCTCCATTTGGTTCACAAATTCAAGGTAACAAACTTGTTAGCTTAGATCTAGCAAATCTTTGACTTTTCAAATAATGCAGTAGCTCGACACTATTGAAATTCTGATGCTCGACACATACTATGTTACTCGACACTTACTATGTTTTACTAATGCTCAACACTTACTGTGGATTCACTCAGCATCAACTAAGTTTTTACTAATGCTCAACACCTATTACTTGCTTAGCACCTGAACTTGCTTGGCTCCTTCTGTTTCACTCAGCACACACTAGATTTTTCATTTGCTCGACACTTACTAAAAATCTGCTTGGCATAAACTAGCTTACACGGCACACACTGATGAATTTAGTCAAGCCTTGTAGACAACTTTGTTACAACTTATCCTTCTATAATTTCTAAGTGTGGCCAACCTCTGCATCTTCAAGTGTATTGTCAATACATCATTTTACCATTCTCTTAACTGATCCTTGTATTTCATTACAAAACCATAACTCAACCTCTCCCTTAGGTTCTCTTGTTACATCTTATTGATTAAATCCTAGGTGGAAGCACAAACCGCTGTAACCATTTCAGACAGAATGTTTTTAGCCGTACAAAAGTGGCACTTTCTGGCATTGATGTAGCAATGAAGTTTCTAGCCAAAATCCTTTTGGCCAGAAGTGTTTCGGTCGTAACCCCTTTGGTTTTATAAATAACCAAAAATTTATCTAAGTGGTCATTTTCATTGTTCATTTCACTGTAGCGGCTACCAGGCAGTTAGAGTGTTTTGGTCATAATAGGTAGGTGAATTTTTTATATTTTAAGTATTTTTTTTAGTAGTTGATAATAAAATATTAGTTACATTTTACAAAACATTAACATAGTAAACCTATATGTCCTAAATAACATTACATTTTACAAACATGAGCTAGATGTACTAAATAACATGCGCACATTTTTAGCTACATTCAATTTTGTACATATTTATATACATACATGTTTTAAATTAAATTTAACTTTCAGTTTTATATGTACTTATGTATGTATATCTTAACTATGCATTTATAGATATCTAGATCTTTGCATATATCATTATGGCATCTAGTATTGGTGGAGCACCTACATCCTCAGGGGAGGCTAGTGTTCATGGAGGGGGTCCTAGTGTTGAGTCGAGCACATCACATAGATTGACATCATCTACTGAGGAGAGATAGCGTTTATTTACAGATACTATTGCTAGATTATCTCGTGCTCTCGAGTATCTTGATTTTACATTGTTAGCTTCAACCACTCTCCCTAATAGGGAGAAACTTGTTTCTATTAGAGATGAGTTGTGCCAGATGATTGAGACGATCTCTGGGTACAACCCATTTTATGATATTAGTATTGAGACATTTTACTCTTACCTTTCTCACAGTGTCACTGGCACTGTGAAGTATTCACAGATTGATCGTCAAGTCTCCACTGCCATGGTGAAAACCATGTTTCCCTTTTATTTAGATAGGGCTAGGGTTAGAGATTATTTCTTGCTAAAGTGTATAGATCATATCATCGCTCCATTTATATATCCTCAGTGGTTAGTCGTGCATCATAGGTGGCCACAAAAAGATGAGTTTCCCCTTTATTTCTACAAATATTTTTTTGCAAATTTTCATTTACATTAGGATGTCAACTATATAGATTTTCTAGGTCATGTTGGACAGGGCTGAGGCTGATTGTCAGAGAGATTTAGTCCTATGGACACGCCTGCACCTGTTAATAAATGGACAATGGTGAGTTCAAACCTTTTGGTCATGTCGAGAGGTCCATAGATGACTGATATGGGTTTGATTGTTCCTGATGATATAGTTAGGACTCAGATATATTCTAGCATTGCCATAGTTGTCACATAGTTATAGGAGATATCTTCAGATAGATGTGGCAGATACATGTTATGATCTCATGGTCCTATTTCAACAAGTGCATCCTCTAGCATAAGAGTTGATGATCTGTATGAGATGGTAGATATACCATTACCACAAGAGGTTTTGACCATATCAGATGTGGATGCATTGCACCGTATGGAATCTTATTTAGCATCTGATCTTCTTGAATCATATCAAGCATTGTCAATGGTCACGAGGATTCCTCTTCGTGACATTGGTGGACACATCAGCCATATTTTGTCACACACAGTAGGACCATAACCCTCATAGAGATAGGAGGATATCCTTGCACATTCTACAACACCTTCTCCTATAGAGGGCCATACAGCTCTTGTCCCCACACCTACCTAGGATCCTGTAGCACCTGCTCCTGCTCCTGCATAGCTTGGCCTTAGAGCACCCACATTTCATGATTCGAAGATCACTCTATCACTACATGACTCAGATATCAATCAGATTGGTAGAGCATTACATGATGCTATGGTAAATATTGGAAATTTATATATGTTTATATTTATTTGTTACTATAATTTACAGATACATATTCTTGAGTGATTCAATTTAACTTGTGTACATGTACATGTGTGTTCTATAGGGTCTTAGTGATAGTTTGTTGCATTTTGGAGATCTTCAGACCCCGATAGATTCTCCATGACATGAGTCACAGGTATGTTGTGTATTTTTTATTATATATGTGATGGATATATATTGTACACATAAGATATTTAATACATGCACGTATACACATGAATATTTATAATTTTATAATTTTACAAATTTCTTTCATTTGACACAGGGCGCAGATCCAGATCATAGAGCATTTTGGGGTCAAGGATCAGGAGGGGGATTTGATTCATGTTAGTTTACACGTGTCTATTTCATTGATGTTTCCAGGCATTTTATATATATACATGTCATTTCAAATACTCTTATATCCAGAGATGTATGTTATCTCAGATACATGTGTTATTTTACAGATACTTTTATATGGATATGTATGTTATTTCAGATACATTCTTATTTCAAATATTTTTATGAATGTACATGTTATTTTAGATACATTTGATGCATGTGGTATTTTAGAGATATTTGATGTGGTATTTTGGAGACATTTTATATGGTATTTTGGATACATTTTACATGGGTATCTATGTACATTATTTCATAGATGTGTTATTTTACATAGATGTACATATTATGTTAATGTCTTATGTTCATGTTGAATGTATGGATGTTTTCAATATTTAATCAATAAATTTAATACATATTTAAGAACATAACTTGAGTACTAGAACTTAATGTCTTATGTACACACATGTTAAATTGATCTTTTAATGTCTTAATCTTTTATGTTTATGTATGTGTTATTCATGTTTCTACATATGTCATTCATCTTAATATCTTACTCATGTTTTCAATAGTTAATCAATAAATTTAATACATATTTAAGAATATAACTTGAGTACATAATTCAATATTCAATATTCATACATAAATTCAATATATTCATGTATATTTTATTTCATAGATGTATGTAACTATGTTCATGTGTTACATGTAGACATGTATGTTTTCAATATTTATGTAAATATGCATATGTTATTGTTTTTAATGCCTTAATCTAAGTATAATTAACTATATTTAATGACATGTCTTAAGGGTAACATATACATGTACATGTAACATATAAAGAGTATGACCTAGAAAGAATGTATGTTACAACATTTAATTAATAAAATATAACATGTAACATGTAACATAGAATATAACATATACATGTAAGAACATATAAAGAGTATGACCTAAAAAATGCATGTTACAACATTTAATTAATAAAAGTTAATACATATAAGAACATAAAGATTATATACAAACATAAAGAATGTATCATATAAGAATATAAAGATTATATGTACATAAATACATAACATCATTAACAATCATATGTAAGAAAACATAAACAATGTATACAAATACATACAAATACTAAAGGAGTTGTCTTAAGGAAAGGTCCTAAGAGGTGGTACTAAGGGGATGTCCTAATAGGTGGTCTTAAGGGGAGGTCCCAAGAGGTTGTCTTAAGGGGAGGTCCTAAGAGCTTGTCTTAAATGAGATATCCATGTCTAATTTAAATAAAAAATAACAAAATATGTCTAATTTTGAATATACGACATAAATGATATAGTATACAAATTTATAAAACAAATATCCCGTCAACATTAAATGTGAAAGTATAAGAGCTATATAGACATAGTTGAACTAGAGCTCCACAATAAGTACATAGGTTAACTAGAGCTCCACAAACAACATATTGTTAAGATCCTCTCTAGTTTTTATTATCTCTAGATGTTTTTCATGTTCTTCAATAGACAGTTTCCACTTTTGATTTCCACAACGTCCTCTTCTTTATATTGCTTCAGATTGTAACTTAGTTGCTATAACATGGTTACTGTAATGTAAAACCTTTCCTCTATGGTTGTATTCAATAAATTCAATACCACTATCAGTTACCCTTGTTTGTCAATAATATGTTCCTTCAATAACAACTGATCCAATTGGATATGACTATTGATCAGCATCTATAGTTCCTTCTAGCAACTTGTGTTTTGCTTTTGTGCATCTTAAAAGATAATAGTCCACATTTTCCACCTTATCTGGTAAGGCTTGAACTGCAAAAATATCTCCTGCATGTATATAAAAATATAGATAAATATAAATTAATTTTAAAATGAGCATACATGTATATTAATTTATATATGTGTATATATGCACACAAACCTACCATAACTAAATTAGAAATGCGCTCATAATCAGTTGAATATACAGGATCATAAATGTCAATGTCAATGTCAACATCTTCAAAAGGAGACTTTCTAACTATCTCCTTCAAATCCCAATGTGAAAAATATCCATTCACAATATTTTCACATGCACTCACTAGATTGTCCTTAATGTAGTCATCACAAAAACATATTTTCTCTCTTACTTTAATTACTGGAGGTTTATGGTTTCCTATAGTCATCACTTGATGTAAACTTCTAATCCCAGGGATCATTTGACAATTATAAGGATTAGATCGATCTATATCTATTAAAAATACAAAAAATAATTGTCATATTTCAAAATATTTATATTTAATAAAAAACTCAACAATTTGAAAAATATATTAAAAATAAATATAACTTAGGCCCTGTTTGGGTACGAGAATTGTCAAATGCGACATTCATCTATGCTGGAATAAGCTCTCCTATAGTATTTGTGCATTCTTAAAATAAGTTCCAAAATATCATTTGGACCTATTTGGTTGACCTAGAAGGGGACTCGAAATATGCATATTCTATGTTTGGTTGCAACAATTGGAATAAGTTTTGTTTTAAAGTTTAAATAATTAATTTTTTAAGTTTGGTAATATTTTAAATAAACAAAAAAAATTATTTATAAAAACTCATTTTTAATTATTATTAAAAAACTAATTATTTTAATTATCCTTTATTTATTTTTTAAACTATTTTTTTAAGTGAATGATATACCACAACCTTTGAAATTCATCGAAATTCAAATGACATATTATATTGTATATTATAAATTTAATTATAAATTAAATTAAATTATTTTAATGAGTATAAGATCAAAACTAAAATCATTTTATTTTTAAATATATTAAAGAAAATAAAAAATACAAAATAAGTCGAGATCATTTTTTTGATATTTAAAAGATCTGTCAATATCATTTTATTTATAGACTAAACACAAGATTTATTTGTAAAGACAATTTTATGAAAGTTTAGAAAAGATATCAAATCTAATATTAGTCTTCTTTGTCATTTTAAAAAAAAACATATTAAACGTTAAATAATGTTGACCTAGTTTATATCTTATGATGAATGAACAAAATAGTCCAAAAATGCATTTGAGCAGCAAAATACAATCAAACGAAAAAGTCATGAACCTGACAACCCATCAAATTGGGTTTATTAAAAACGGAAATAAGAATAAGCTATTCTGATTCCATCTTTTTTTTAGGAATTCTGCTATGCTCATTTTGGGGGCAAATTAGGATAAGCAAATTCTAATTCCAATTTTTTGTTTTGCAAACAAACATCAAATCGACGAATGCGGGTATTTAGATTTTCCTATTCCTATCCAATTCCTACAACCAAACGAGGCCTTAGTTCACCTTTCACTTCCCAAAAGTAACGCTTATTGTATTCAGTATCTCGAGTAGCAAAATGAACTTTGCACCATTCAACAATTTGATTTGCACTCTCTATCCTATTCCCTGTATGTACATACAATATGCATATATATAATTTAAAAGTATATATGCTACTAGTATTAAACATGCACATTAAATGCATATATTTACCTACAAGTTCATGTTGTCGAGGCACACGCTTTATACATGCTCCTACTCCATCATGCTCCCCTTTTTCGTGTCCACTTTGAAAGAAATTCCATAAAAACCTAACATTGGTTCTAGCATGTTGCATTGCTAACCAATTAAATGCTTTTGCAGGTTTGAATTGTCCTATGAACATGAAACATGATAAGTATCTACAATTATCTGTGTACATGTATCAAATCAAAATATGCATGTACAAATAAATTAAGTTAAATAAATGTGTAAGTTTGTGTATACTAACTTGCACATCCATCAGACCAAATCTAGTGCTCTGAAACATTTATTCCATGATTTCTGAGATCTTCAAAGAACATTGCAAAACAATGAGCCACATAACTCCTATCATGAACTCTATCATCACCAATATAGAAATGAACCTCTTTGATGATGATGCGTTCATTTTTATCCAACCTTTCTATCTGATCCACATCAAATTGTGCATATCTACAGGTCACTTGCACACATATTGCAACTTGTTCAAAATGATAATATTGCCCTTGAAGCTTTGTTTGAGGTGCAAATGTATAATTCTCAAAAAAATCTACAACTAAAAGTATACAACCAAGTGGAAAACAATTTTTGGAATCACAAAATTGTTTAGCTTGCCGTCGTGCACCATGAAAATGTTGGATATGTTGATATATCAATGGACAGAACTTGGTCATAAACTCATCATAATGCAATTCACTCTCCTTCAATACACTTTTTCTAGATTCATCTCCTGTCTTATTTTGGTATGTCTCATATTCATATCTCATCCATGAAACTAGTGTGGATTCATTAATATTACCAATTTGCATTTCAAAAAATTTGTGTAAATCTCCACAATCTTCACACTGATTTTTGATGCATTGCACTTTGAACTCATTTGAATCTTCTAATTTATCATATAATATGGACTTCGCAAATTGTGTTGTACTGCTAGGGATGACCAAATTAGGATCAAGTATTGCTATAACTTTTTTATATGATTACAAGTGTAGACCAAATTTAGTATGATTTCGACAACAACAAGTTTCACACATCTTATTTATGCATACAAAGGAAGGACACAAACTCTCAAACATTCTCTGACATATTTTAACATTTGAAATTTTTTGCTTGAATGTTTGAAACAATTCACTTTGAGTTATATCTATGAAATGTTTTGGATGTTCAATTTTGGCCCCTATCTCTTGATCTTTAATTTGTATAGTATCACACCTGTTGGAAGAAACACGAAAATTTGTAGTCCAAAATTCAATAACTTGTCTTTGCACATCTTCAAAAATTTTGTCTTTTCGAAGAACTCTACAAATATTCACCTAGTTATTCTCAATTATCATGTAGCATATTTCTCCTCTTGATGTATCTCTGAACAATTCTTCTAGATATATGTAGTACATTAGAAATTGCATGTACCTATTTTTTGTGTCAATTTTCTACTAAATATGGTAGTCATCAATGCTCTACGTGCATTACTCAAATCACCTCCTCAAGTTGTGTTGTCAATTTTGTTATAAGCATTTTGCAAGTTTTCAACTATTGTTTTATTAATATTATGCACATGGTTTTTCCTGTTATCAACACCCAACAACTCTAAAACAGTTCTCATGTCTTTTCTCCTAAATAACTTGACAAATAATTATGTCTATCCAAATATACTTTTATCTTTGAAATATTCATCGCACATGTTCTGACAATGCTTTCTAATAGTGTTATCATTTATCATATCTTTAGATGGAATTTTTAAAAAGTAGTTCCTCATCCAAATCCTTCTAATTTGTTTCTATTAGTAGAACTGCCAATTTCTTCCTCTTCATTACTTTCATTCTCTTCATGAATCTCATCCTGTTTAAGAATTTTAGTACGTTGGTTTTGGTTACATTTTGTATGACCTTTCATTTTGTCATCACTTTTCCTATCATATTTCCTTGATATTTTCCTTTTACTGCCCATTGAATACTTTAATCTATAGAAACAAAAAAAAAAAAAAAATAGATTTTGAACACTAAATACCAGCTAATGCTTCAATTTAGAATACATAAAAATAAAAATAAGTAGATGGAAAAAAATAACTTAAAAATATTCAATCTTTTGCAATTCTAAGGATTTCTGCGAAATAGTTGTTGAAAATGGCTTCAAAAATCATTATCTTCCAAAAATACTCTTCTACTTTTCGTTGTTTTCTATATTTATTAAAATAACGAAAACAAAAATCTTATTTGTTACATGAAATAGCTTGGAAACTAACTTATTTTATACATGAAACTATCAAACTAACCGCTTGCGATTTGTTGGGCCGATAGGGGTTCCGGTTGAAACACTTTCGACCAGAATGGTTTTTGTCGTAACTACCGATGTGGCATCCTAGGTGGCAGCCACACAAGCAAAAATAATAACTTCTGCAAACTTCTCACTTTGAAGGCCAATTTGACCTACTATATTGAAGTTTTTTAAAAACTAAAAATATACTTTCGTAGGTCTTGGAATTAAGATTATGATCATATAATTTTTTTTTAATTTTGATTATGGATAATATGTTATAATTTGAAAATATTACAAGTAGGTATTTTAAGATTTAGGAAGATGTCTATTCAAAAATAGGAAAAAAAATAGTAAATCGTATTCAAAAATTATTTTTTTTTAATGTTGCACTGGAGGAGAGAGCCTTCTTCAAGAATATGTAATTTGGTTTTACAAATATGTAGATTTGATAGAAAATGTTTGATGGGAGAAAAAAACTATCAATTTCTAATAACTTTGACTTCGACCAGTTATAACTTGAAAAATATTAGCCGAATTTCATTTTTTCTTTTTTGGTGCACTAGGAATACATGTTGACTCTAACATATTCCAAAATCAGACCAAAATATGAACATTTGCATATATTTGTTTGATGGGAAAAAACTCTATATTTTCAGCATTTAAAAAAAATTAAAAATAGACTTTAAAAATTCAAAAATAAATAAATTTTTCATTCAATTTTTTTAATAAAAATTACAGACATAAACTTCATCTAATTTTACACATTTCATTAGTTTACATCATCTTCAAATTCTAAGCACAAATGCCACTTTTATGTCATTTGAAGACTTTAAATTCTGATATCACTTGTCCTTTATAAAAGGTGACACAAGTTTGTGCTTTTACCCCCCTCTTCATCAATCAACTAAGTGATAGTACTTGGATCTTATAAGAAATTGTCATTCTAGCAAATAGTAGGTTTGACATCAGTGATAAAATAATGATTGAAAACATTATTTATCAACAATCTTCCTCTTTGCAACAATTCTATCTTCTTGAATAATGATCTTTTCAATTAGATTCCAACAATCTCCCTCTTTGTCATTGATGGCAAACCAAACCAATCAACCAAGTTATCAAAAATGCTAACTAGGTTAAAATAGTAAGTCAAATGCCAAAAATAAAAATTTTGTATTCTTCTTAATTCTTCTGCAAGCAACTCCATCTTTCAAAATTTGCTAATAAATTGTCTTCTCCTTTTTGTTCTACTCCCTCTTTGATTTCTTATCTTGATTGATTCCTTTGATTTTGCTTCTCCCTCTTAACTATTGTTTCATTTCTCTTTCCTTTCTACTATTTTTCTGCTATTTCTCCCTCTACATATTTGATCAGTTTCTGTATGAGTCCCTCTTTTCTGTAGCTTAGCACTTTGATCAGTTTTGCTCTTCCTCTTAGATGTTATTTCTCCCTTTACACATTTGATTTTGCTGATTTGATCAGTTTCTGATATTTCTCCCTCTTTGACAACAATTTCAAAGACACATTATTTTAGCATCTTAATTTGCAAGTGTAGCATTTAGAAAAACTCCAATTTCCCCCTCTGTCACCTTGCTTGTGACTGATTTGAAATTTTAGTACTTTAATTACTTCAAGCAAAACTTAAAGTAAGTATCCTCTACATCAATTTATATCATTTCAACAATCAATTCATTTGATGCAGGGCAATCTTGTTGTTGCTTAAATAGCCTTGGATAGGGGTATCAACCCTAACTTTCCTCTAAGATATTCAAATGCATCTTTAGGTGATGGTTTTGTGAAGATGTCAACAATTTGTTCCTTTGAATTGACATATTTCATCTTCACTTGCTTGTCTTCCACCAGTTCTCTTACATAGTGATACTTAATTACAATGTGCTTTGTTTTGGCATGCATCACTGGATTCTTTGATATGTTGATGGCACTTGTGTTATCACAATAAAGTATCATAGGTTTAATCATCTCTTCCTTCATACCTTGCAACATATGTTTGATCCATACAATATTGGTGCAGTTGATAGTAGCAGCCACATACTCCGCTTCAGCTGTGGACTGTGAGGTAAAACTTTGCTTTTTGCTAGTCCAAGTGACTAATCTTTTATGTAAGAAAGGTGCTCCTCCACTAGTGCTTTTTTTATCATCTATATTACCTCTCCAATTTGAATCAATGTAAGTTTTCAACTCAAAATTTTCAGTCCTCTTGTAGTATAATCCAAAGTCATATGTTCCTTTTAGTTATCTCAATATTCTTTTTACCACCATAAGATGATTTTCTCTTGGGTTTGCAAAAAAATCTTGCCATTATTCCAACAACTAATGCAATGTCTGGTCTGCGATGCACAACATACTGTAACTTTCCAATCACTGATTTGTACATGGTCTGATTTACTTCAGTTGATTCATCATTCTTAAATAACTTATGTCCTATTACTATTGGTGTACTAACTAGTTTTGAATCTTCTAAACCAAATGTCGTGAGTATCTCCTTGATATATTTTAACTGGGTCACAAATATGCCATGTTTCAGTTGATGTACTTGCAATCCAACAAAGAATTTGATTTCTTCAAACATTGACATCTCAAACTCATGTTTCATCTAATCAACAAAATCTTTACATAGTGCATCTTTTCCTCCAAATATTATATCATCAACAAAGATTTCAAATATTAAAATGTCTTTACTTTTTTCTGCGTTGATATACAGGTTGATGTTGTCATTTGTTCTCTCTAATCTTATCTTTACAAGATATTTGTGAAGTCTATCATACCATGCTCTAGGCACTTGTTTCAAACCATAGAGTGCTTTATGTAGTTTGAAAACCATATCATTGTTGTTTTCATTAAAAAATCCCTCTGATTGTTCTATGTAGACTTCCTCTTCTAGTATATCATTTAGAAAAGTATACTTTACATCCATTTGGTAGACTTTAAAACCTTTACAGGCAACATATGCAAGTAAAGTTCTTACTCCCTCCATCCTTGCAATAGGGGCAAATGTTTCTCCATAGTCCAGTCCTTCTTCTTGTGCATAACCTTTGCAGACTAGTCTAGCCTTATTTTTTGTGATCTCACCATTCTCATCTAGCTTGTTTCTAAATACCCACTTGGTAGCAATCACATTCTTGTTAGTTGGTCTTGGAACTAAGGTCCAAGTTTTGTTTTTCTCTATCTGCTCAATCTCTTCTTCCATAGCTTTATGCAATTATCATCTTGTAGTGCATCTTTCACTATTTTGGGTTCAATCTTGCTCAACAAACATGATTCATTTCTTAGTCTATTTCTTGTCATTGGTCTGGCTTCCTTGTCACCAATTATTTATTCTATAGGATGATGTCTTCTCACATACTTGGATTGTCTTGGTGATATCCTTGTTTCCATGCTTGGTCTTTCAACTTTAGGGTCACTATGCACATCGCTTTTAGGTATTTCATCATCTCTTTCATGTGTACTGATTTTAGAATCAAAATGTGTAGTCTCCATTCTGCAACTTGGCTTCTGAATGCAACTCGGCATTCACTGGTTATGACTTGGTTGATACTAAAACGTGTTGTTGATTCCCAAATTGATTGTCAGCTTCTTCTTCAGCAAACATTCCTTCATAAAAGTATACAAGGGATCTGTACTCTTCTAGTTTCTTGGATTCATCAATTTAAACTTTTGCATACTCATCAAAATTTACATTTGCACTCTTCACAATCTTGTTAGTGTTAGTATTCAAACACTTATATGCTTTACTTCTAGTGGAGTATCCAAGAAATATTCCTTCATCACTCTTTGCATCAAACTTGCCATTTCTAGAATTGTTAAGAATATAGCACTTACAACCAAACACATTGAAATTTTTTACATTGGGTGAGTGACCATACCATAATTCAAAAGGTGTTGCATTTGTACCTCTTTTGACTTGTACTCGATTCAGGGTGTAGACAGTTGTACTTACAACTTATCTCCAATACTTTAGAGCAACATTCTTCTCCACCATCAATGTTCTAGCACAGTCTATCATTGATCTATTCCTTCTTTCTACAATGTCATTCTATGGGGGAGTTCTAGGTGCTGATATTTGTCTTTTAATTCCTTTGTCATTGCAAAATGTCTCAAATTCTTTTGATATGAACTCTCCTCCTTTGTCTGATCTTAGGGACGTCAGACTCTTTCATGTTTTCTTTATAACCCTGGCCATATACCACTTAAACATTTGAAATGTATCAGATTTCTACTTTAAGAATATAACAATCATCATCTTAGAGTAGTCATCCACAAATAGCATTATGTATCTATCTCCTTTGTAGCTTTGCACTTCTATTGGGCCACATAAATATGTGTGGACTAACTCTAATACTTCTTTGGAAGTGTAGGTTTTTCTTTTGAAACTTGACTTGGTCATCTTTCCTAGCTGACACTATTTGCACATTATATTGTTAGGCTTCTTTAGTTTAAGCAAGCCTCTAACTTTCTTCATTTTGCTAATGCTAATCAGATTATCAAAGTTGACATGACACAACCTTTTATGCCATAGCCACACATCATCAAATCTAAGAATAAGACATGATGCATCTTCCATATCTAGATAAAAAAAATTACTCTTAGTTTGGTCTCCTTTTCCTATCAGATTTCCATCAGTGTCGTATAGTTTGGTAGTTTTGTTTCCAACTTCTACATTGCAACCTACATTTCTTAATTGTGACACACTTAGCATATTGTAGTTCAATCCTTCAACATAATATGCATTATCACATGAAATTTTCTCTGTAAGCCTAATGGAACCTTTTCCTTTGATTAGACATGGAGCATCATTTCCAAATCTAACACTATTTCCATCACACTGAGTTAAGCTAGAAAACTTACTTTTGTCTCCTGTCATGTGATGTGAGTATCCACTATTTATGATCTATTTTTCATTCTTGTTCACACAGGTTACTAGTGGTGTTTCCTCATCTTCATTTGACTCATCCTTTATGGCTACATAGACTACCTCATCATCATTTTTATCAAAATCCTTTTCTTCAACAATGTAGCACTTTTTGCCTTTGTCTTTGTAATCTCTGCTATCATCTTCTCTTTTGTTCTTGTACTTGTTGTCTTCTCTATAGTTTTTCTTCTCTGTACACTTTGTAGTAATATGTCCTACTTCACTACAATTAAAACAAACAATAGGCAGCTTACCTTTGAATTTACCTTTGCCTGTATGAAATCTTCTGGCCAACAATGCTTCCAATTGTTCCACATCTTCTTCGTCTGTGCTACTATCACTTGATGCATATTTTGTCTTTCTTTTCTTCTTCTTTGGTTTCACCTCCTTAGTATCTTTCAACAAAAACTTGGCCTTGAAAGTAGATTCAAGATTCTCAAGTTTGTAGTTATCAAAGTTGGATAATTCAAATGTAGTAAGTCTTTCTACTATAGCTTTAAGAGTTAGCTTGTTTTCTGGTAAACATCTTAACTCTTGGATGGCTGAAACTCTAATTGCATAGATGGGGAGTAAGATTCTTAACAATTTTCTATTAACAGTTTCATCATCTAGATGACCACCCAAACTTCTTATTGCACTTACTACTTCCTTTATTCTAGAGGCATATTGAGAAATGTTTTCACCTTCTTCCATTCTCATGTCATCAAAATTTCCTCTGAGGCTTTCTCTTTTTTCTCTTTGGACATTCTGATCTACTCCATAAATATCTATCAAATTTTTTCACATCTTGTATGCAGAGTCACATCCCTTGATGTCATCAAATTCAACATAGTTGAGGGCAAAGGCAATCTCTAGCATTGCCTGATTGTGCTCTTTCTTTTTCTTCATATCTTTTGTAGTAGGAACAACTAGATCAACATGTCCCACTTCAATTGAGGTTTTTGCATGATCACTTATTGATCTAAGGTACAACTTCATTAAAAATTTTCATGTAGTGAAGTTATCTCTATTGAGCTTGGGAACTTCTCTCTTGGACATCTTGATCAACAAATGGCTCTAATACCAATTGTTAGAAATGCTTTAGAATAATTGAGAAGGGAGGAGAATTAGTTATTCAAGGTCCAAATGTCTTGATAAATTTTTTTTCACTAAGTATAGTGTGCCCAATTAAACTAATCATGCATCCAAGCTAAACATTTATCTTAGCTAGTTATTCAAAAATCAACATGCAAGAATAAAATATGAAAGAATCAACACATAACACAGTGATTTAAGTGGAAACCCAATTTGGAAAAAACTACTAGTAACATGCTACTCAATTCTCACTCTTCTGAAGTGATGCCCTATGAAAGGCCTACCCTGTTAAAGGCTACAACACACTATTAAATGTGACCTAGTTAAAGGATTTCAACCACCCTGTTAGAAGTGGGCCTGGTTATAAGACTTTAGAACATTCACTTGGAATGCCACCTTGTTAAAGGATTTACAAATGGTTGTTAAACCAACCTAAGTCCATAGGATTTTACCCTAATTGATACAATTGTTAGAGAGTAACAACAAGGGCTTTCAATCTAATACAACTCACAACATAACTTGCAAAATTCAGATCGTGATTCAGCTCACAAATTTTCTTGGCTTTTAGTCTGTGTAGCTCTGACAGCTTTTCCTTCTTTCATGCTTCATCTCCTTGAGTCTCCATGCTCGATGTACCCGTGTAATCACTTCTACAGTCACCTATCAAAGCAGAATCTCTGTGCTCTATTCGTCCCTCTCGATGCCTTCACCTTAACATCCAACCAGCCATTTAACTTGGCAACTCTTTCTTCTTAACTTGTAACTCCTTAAATAGAAGTCTAGAATACTTTTCCCACTCATAGTCTTCCTGCTCTTATTTTTAGTTCGAATGGATTAGGTAAAATTCATTGAATCTACCCCTTATCTTGTTTCTTCTAGAAAAATCATGAAGAATCCTCCTGTATTCATCCAAAAATGGTTTACCTAAAATTTTGTGCCACCAGCTCATCATCCTTATCCTCCATCTGCTTCACAAAATTCAAGGTAACAAACTTGTTAGCTCAGATCTAGCGAATCTTTGACTTTTCAAATAATGTAGCAGCTTGGCACTATTGAAATTCTAATGCTCGACACATACTATGTTACTCGACACCTATTGTGTTTTACTGATGCTTGACACTTACTGTGGATTCACTCGGCATCAACTAAGTTTTAATTGATGCTCGACACCTATTACTTTTTTGGAAATAGAGATGGAGTAATTGAGAGGGGAGGGGTGAATCAGTTACCACAAAAATAAATCCTCAGATCCTTAGATGTCTTAAAATATAGTTGCTGCTAATACTCGGTAACCACACAAATAAATGTTGAAACTTGATAGATGTTCTATTAGCTTATTAAGCATTTAAAGTGATTAACATGCATGCATAAAGGAAATAACATGAACACAAGAGACACCATATTTAATGTGGAAACCCAATATGGGAAAAATCACCAAGTAACTAGTTACCAATTTTCACTCTTCTGAAGTGAGCACTGTTAGGAGCCAACAATGTTAAAGGTTACAAAACACACTGTTAGGTGTGACCCTGTTAGAAGATTTAATCACCCTGTTAGGAGTGGCCTGGTTGGAGGTCTTAAGAACAATTCAACTGAATTGTCACCTTGTTAGAGGATTTACAAAATGGCTGTTAAACCAACTCTGTTAAGAGATTTTGAATCACTGTTACAATGATTAGAAAGCAACAATGAAGTGATCTGAAATATATGCAACTTATCTTTGTTGAATACATATCTCTGTTCTGCTTCACTAGATCCTCACTTATCTAATTCAACTTTGCAACTCCATAAGGATATCTAATCCTTCCTCAACATTCGCTCATATCTTCAATATTCGCTCATTCCATTTAAATCCATATATTCGCACTCTTATGCGTCCACACTCTTACTTCTTTTTTTTTTTGAATTCACAACTTGACCTTTCATATATACCTTACAGATTGTCAAGTCGGCTCAATTACAAGTTACAACAACTGAAAAACATTAAATCAGTCGGCTGCAAACATTGCACAAAATAATTAAACTTAATTCTTTAGAACCATAAAATTCTTTGTTGCCTGACCCAGCTCGGTGACCACTGCTCCTGAATGGTTTCCCCAGTGTTAACCAAGTGAAGCTCGGTAAATACTGCAAACCTTGCAACTTCCTTCGAAGACCAAGTTAACTTGGTAAACACTGATCTTTCTTCGCTTACCGAGTGAGCTCGATAAAAGCTAACTTTCTTTTCGATGACCGAGTGAACTCGGTAGACATTGATTTTCCCTTTGTTAACCTTGCAAGCTTGGTTAACATTAACTTTCTGCTACAAAATCTTTTGATGCCAGAGTGAGCTCGGTAAGAGCTAACTTTCCTTTGTGCTATTCAGGAACGTTTGGTAGACATTGTAAATTGCTTTACTGATCGTCTGAGTTCGGTAGATTCTGTCTAATGGCTAATATGACATTTGTGTAACATCAAAGATAATACACAATTAATAATTGTATCCAACAATCTCCCTCTTTGGCATTGATGGCAACACAACGTCATATCAGAATGAAATTTGAAAACAAGTCTTTCTCTTATATGACAACACAACATGTCAACATAAAAATTCTCCCTCTAAGATAGAAAACTCTTCCTCTTATAGTAATCTCTCTCTATGAAGGAATTACATAGCAAACTCTTTATCTTAAAAAAATTTCAGAGAGATATGATAGTAAAACTCTCCCTCTTTGACAACACATGCCAAAGATAACTCAACTCAAATGAATTCTAGTGTACCTTTAGTACTGATTCATATGCAATATTTCCTAATTACACTGCATCAACTGATAGATCTTCAACTTGGTATGAGTTGATGCATCACTAAAACTTAATTTTAGTGAACTTCAAATAGGGGAGTGACCCCTAACTTACCTCTTAGATACAAGAATGCATCCTTAGGTAATGGTTTTGTGAATATGTCAGCAATTTGTTCCTTTGTATGAACATATTCCAATCTGATCTCCTTATCTTGCACCAATTCTCTAACAAAATGATATTTTATTGCAATATGCTTGGTTTTGGAATGCATCACTGGATTCTTAGATATGTTGATTGCACTTGTATTATCATAGAACATAACAACTGGTTCTTTGATTTCCACCTTCATGACTTCCAATAATTGTTTAAACCAAACAATATTAGAATAGTTTACTGCTGCAGCAACATACTCTGCCTCTACTGTAGATTGGGATGTACAATTTTGCTTTTTGCTTGTCCAAGAAACCAACCTCTTTCCAAGAAAGAATGCACCTCCACTTGCACTTTTTCTGTCATCAAGGTTTCCTGCCCAATCAGCATCAGTAAACACTTTCAAATCCAGATTACCTCCAAATTTATACTATAAACCATACTCTTTTGTTCCTTTCAAATATCTCATTATTCTTTTGATTGCCATAATGTGATTTTCTCTTGGTTTTGTTGAGAATCTTGCTACAATTCCAACTGCAAGGACAATATCTAGCCTAGTATAAACTACATACTACAACTTTCCAATCATAGATCTATACAATGTTTGATATACCTCTTTTGATTCATCATCTTTGGTAAGTTTTAATCTAGTACACATAGGAGTCCCAACTGGTTTACAATCTTCCATTCCAAACTTTTTCAATATCTCCTTGATGTATTTTGATTGAGTGATGTAGATACCATTTTTATTTTGTTGAATTTGAAGACCAAAAAAGAATTTGATCTCTCCAAACATAGACATTTCAAATTTCTTGTTCATTTGTTCTGAGAATTCTTTGCAAAGATCATCATTTCCTGTGAACAAAGTTTCATCTACAAATATCTCTACTAAAATAATCTTATCATCTGATCCTTCCTTTATATAAAAGCTACTGTTATCATTAGTTCTTTGAAAACCAATCTGAATAAGATAGTTATGCAATCTTCCATACCATGCTCTAGGGGCTTGTTTCAGACCATACAATGCCTTGTGTAATTTGCAGACCATGTTCTTCTTATTTGGATCAACAAAACCTTCAGGATGTTCAATGTAAACTTCTTCATCCAGTATACCATTGAGGAATGTTGACTTGACATCCATCTGATAAACTTTGAATCCTTTGTGAGCAGCATATGCTAGTAAGGTTCTGACTCCTTCCAATCTTGCAATAGGAGCAAAAGTTTCTCCATAGTCTATTCCTTCTTCTTGAGCATATCCTTTGCATACTAGTCTAGCTTTGTTTATTGATACCTTACCATCTTCATCCAACTTGTTTCTGAATACCCACTTAGTTCCAATCACATTTTTGTCTTTAGGTCTAGGTACAAGAGTCCATGTCTGCTTTTTTTTTTATTTGTTCTATCTCTTCATTCATAGCTTCAATCCAACTATCATTTCTCAATGCATCTTTGATATTTTTAGATTCAAAATCAGCAAGTAAACAAGTACCTTTCAACTTATTTCTTATCATGGTTCCTTCATATTTATCTCCAATGATCTGATCTATTGAATGATGTCTCCTGACATACTTAGCTAATACAAGTTCCTTGCCTTTTGAATGAATTTCATTATTATCCTCTTGCATTTCAACTTCAGGTTCTGTCTGTTCTGGCTCGGTAGACATTTGCTCAGTAGATGTTGGCTCGGGTCCTTTAGACTCGGTAGACACTTGCTCGATAGACACTGAATTTAACTTGGTTTGCTATGGCTCGGTTTGAACTTCCTGTAACTTGGTTACAAATGACGCAGGAGTAGAAGATTATTGATTCTCTGATGTAACTAGTACTGTATCAGGTTCAACAAAGACAAACCTTTTATAACCCTTTTGCTTTCTTCTTCAATCTTTTCTACAAACTCATCAACTTTCACATGTGCACTTTCTATGACTTTGTGAGTAGACAAATTTAAACATCTATATGCCTTACTTTTTCATGAGTATCCAAAGAATATACCTTCATCACCTTTCACATCAAATTTTCCTTTCCTAAATTCTTTCAAAATGTAACATTTACTTCCAAATAATTTAAGGTAACTTACATTAGGTTTATAGCCATACCATAACTCATAGGAGGTTTTGAATGAGTCTTTCTTCAGCTGTACTCAGTTTAGGGTATGAACTGTTGTGCTGATAGCTTCCTTCCAGTATTTGATAGCAATGCTCTTTTCAATCATTAAAGTTCTTGCACAATTCATGATGGATCTATTCCTTCTTTCAGCTATTCCATTTTGCTGAGGTGTTCCAGGGGCTGATACCTGTCTTTTGATTCCTCTTTCAATACAAAAGTTATTAAACTCATGTAAAATAAATTCTCCACCTCTTTCTGACCTCAAGCATTTTAATCTTTTCCTTGTTTCCTTTTCTACTCTGGCCAAATACCATTTGAACTTTTCAAATGCTTCTGATTTGTTTCTTAGATACATGACTGTCATCATTCTTGAGTAATCATCAACAAAAAGAATGAAAAACTTTTCTCCAGTATAGCTTTCAATTCCAATGGGTCCACATAAATCAGTATGCACAATTTCTAATATATCTTTAGACTGATAGTTTTTACTTTTAAAGCTAGTCTTTCCCATTTTACTAATCTGACAATTTTTGCATAGATCGACCTCAGGTTTCTTTATGTTAGGAATGCCTCTTACTTTTTTGAATTTTCTTATCTTTACCAAATTATCAAAATTTACATGACACAACCTTTTATGCCATAACCAACTTTCTTCAATTTGAGCAATGAAACATGAACATTCACCTAATTCAAGATAGAACAAGTTACCTTTAGTTTGAGTACCTGATCCAATCAACTTTCCTTTGCCATCCAGCAGTCTTGCTTTACCATGCATGAATTCTACTTTGAATCCATTATTGAGTAGCTGTGCCACACTCATCAAATTATGTTTTAGTCCTTCTACCCAATAGGCATTATCACATATAAGTTCTTTGGTTATAGAGAATCTCCCTCTTCCTTTTATACAACAAGGTTCATTGTTACCAAATCTTACGCTGCCACTATCATAGTCTTCAAAGTATTCAAACTTAGTTTTGTCACCAGTCATGTGATGAGAACAACCACTATCTATGATCCATGTATCATTTTTGCTCATATGAGAAATGAGTTCCATTTTCTCATCATTATCAGATTCATCTTTCACAGCAATGTAGACAATTTCATCTTCTTCTTCATCATTAGAATCATTAGAATCTTTAGCAATAAAACATGTTTTCTTACCTTTATCTTTGAATGATTTGAAGTCTTTCTTGCCATTGTACTTGTAGCCTTTCTTTTCATCTGTGTTTTTCTTGTTTGGGCACCTAGCAGCAATATGACCAACTTCTTCACAAGAAAAATAGATTAGAGGTATTTTTCCTTTGTATTTTCCTTTGCTTCTAGAATATTTCTTTGCTAGAAGGGCTTCAATTTCTTCAAGATCACTATCTGAACTTTGGTCTGATTCATCTTCACTTTCTGACTGAGATTCCTTTTTCTTTTTGCCTTTCTCCTTGAGTGAAAGCTTGGCTTCAAACGCTGACTCAATATTTTTTGGAAGCTGGAACATAGTTGTCAAAGTTGTCTAGTTCAAATGCAGTTAATCTTCCAACTATGGCCTCTAGGTTTATCTTGTGATTTGCTTCACATCTTCTTTCTTGAATTGCAGAAACTCTGATTGCATAAATGGGAAGTAGAGTTCTAAGAACTTTACTTATTACTATCTCCTCCTTGATATCTCCTCCAGATGCTTTGATTTCACTGACACATGCTTTGACTCTTTCAACATATTTTGCAATATTTTCATCCTCTCTCATCCTTATTTGATCAAATTGTCCTCTCAGACTTTCTGTTTTGGCTCTTCTAACATTATCATCTCCTCCATAGATCTCTTTCAGCTTTTCCCACATTTCAAAAGCAAATTTGCAGTCTTTAATGTCATCAAATTCTTCATAACTCAGAGCAGATGCTATATCTATCATCATAATATTGTGAGTCTTCTTTTCAGCAATATCATTGACAGATAATGTACGAGATGGTTCTTCATATTTTTCATCAAGGTATTTTAGTCCTATATCTCCAATAGAAGCTAGATGAAGTCTCATCAACCCTTGCCATGCTGAGAAGTTGTCCCTGTTAAGTCTTGGAATTTTCCTCTTATAAGACATCCTGATCTTTAGCTTAGATCCTTGAAATCTTATCCTGCAATCACCAAAAGCTCTGATACCAATTGTTGGAAATAGAGATGGAGTAACTAAGAGGGGAGGGGTGAATCAGTTACCACAAAAATAAATCCTCAGATCCTTGGATGTCTTAAAATATAGTTGTTGCTGATACTCGATAACCACACAAATAAATGTTGAAACGTGATAGATGTTCAGTTAGCTTATTAAGCATTTAAAGTGATTAACATGCATGCATAAAGGAAATAACATGAACACAAGAGACACCAGATTTAACGTGGAAACCCAATATGGGAAAAACCACCAGGTAACTAGTTACCAATTTTCGCTCTTCTAAAGTGAGCCCTATTAGGACCCAACCCTATTAAAGGTTACAAAATACACTGTTAGGTGTGACCCTGTTAGAGGATTTAATCACCCTATTAGGAGTGGCCTAGTTGGAGGTCTTAAGAACAATTCAACTGAATTGTCACCTTGTTAGAGGATTTACAAAATGATTGTTAAACCAACTCTGTTAAGAGATTTTGAATCACTGTTACAATGATTAGAAAGCATCAATCAAGTGATCTGAAATATATGCAACTTATCTTTGCTGAATACATATCTCTGTTCTGCTTCACTAGATCCTCACTTATCTAATTCAACTTTGCAACTCCATAAGGATATCTAATCCTTCCTCAACATTCGCTCATATCTTCAATATTCACTCATTCCATTTAAATCCATATATTCGCACTCTTATGCGTCCACACTCTTACTTTTTTTTTTTTGAATTCAAAACTTGACCTTTCATATATACCTTACAGATTGTCAAGTCAGCTCAATTACAAGTTACAACAACTGAAAAACACTAAATCAGTTGGCTGCAAACATTGCACAAAATAATTAAACTTAATTCTTTAGAACCATAAAATTCTTTGCTGCCCGACCCAGCTCGGTGACCACTGCTCCTGAATGGTTTCCCCAGTGTTAACCAAGTGAAGCTTGGTAAATACTACAAACCTTGCAACTTCCTTCAGAGACCGAGTTAACTTGGTAAACACTAATCTTTCTTTGCTTACCGAGTGAGCTCGGTAAAAGCTAACTTTCTTTTTGATGACCGAGTGAACTCGGTAGACATTGATTTTTCCTTTGTTAATCTTGGGAGCTCGGTTAACATTAACTTTCTGCTACAAAATCCTTTGATGCCCGAGTGAGCTCGGTAAGAGCTAACTTTCCTTTGTGCCATTCAGGAATGTTCGGTAGACATTGTAAATTGATTTGCTGACCGTCTGAGCTTGGTAGATTTTGTCTGATGGCTGATATGACATTTGTGTAACATCAAAGACAATACACAATTAAAAATTGTATCCAACATACTTGCTTGGCACCTAAACTTTCTCGGCTCCTTCTATTTCACTCAGCACACACTAGATTTTTCATTTGCTCGACACTTACTAAAAATCTGCTCAGCATGAACTAGCTTTCTCAACACCCACTGATGAATTTAGTCAAGCTTTATAGACAACTTAGTTACAACTTATCCTTCTAGAGTTTCTAAGTGTGGCCAACCTATGTATCTTCAAGTGTATTATTAATACATCATTTTACCATTGTCTTAATTGATCCTTGGACTTCATTGCAAAACTATAACTCAACCTTTCCCTTAGGTGCTTTTGTTACATCTTATTGATTAAATCCTCTTCATCAATCAACTAAGTGATAGTACTTGGATCTTATAAGAAATTGTCCAACAAATAGCAAGTTTGATATCAGTGACAAAATAATGATTGAAAACGTTCTTTATCAACAATCTTCCTCTTTGCAACAATTCTCCCTTCTTGAATAATGATCTTTTCAATCAGATTCCAACAGGGAATAAGTCAAAAGTGTAATATATATAATTTTAGTTCTAAGAAGTATAGGACTCTATTATTTTATAATTGAAAATCTAACAAACATATCCTAGAAACACATTTAAGAGTGAAGAATTGTTGTCATGGTTTCTTCAATAATCAAGACTTCAAAATTTTTGTGGGTCAATGTATTTGTATATTTGCACATATTTTTCCATGATATTTCAATCAATTTTCAAAATCTATTCACATATCACTATATGTGTGTATGAATTCTTAATGGATATATTTATATAATTATATTCAATAACTCTTTATATATATATATATATATATATATATATATTTCACACTAAAAAAAGATTACCATTAGCAATTCATATATAAAGTGTGCCATAAGAGGAAGCCTCAAGAAAAAAAAAAGTACAAAAACACATTCAACAAACCATATTTAAAATAAATAATTTGTATAATATATGAAATTATTATAAATAAAAAAAAATTATGATTGATGTAAAACAATTCAATGATTTCATCATCTACCCCCTCTAATATATAACATTTTGCTTTTTTTTATTTGATTACATCATTTCTCATCTAAAATTTTCACCCTATTGATTATAATAATGCCAAGATTCAACCTCTAAATTTGTTTCATATAAATGTATAACTAAAACTAATCAAGCAAAAGTATATTTAGAGAATTATCTTTCACATATATCTAAGTATCACATTCTTACAAAATTGGCTTGAAAAAGAGAATACAGACCAATCTCCTTTTCTCTAATGACTAGGTTCATCTTAGGCCTATAAATACCTAGTTTCACTTTTCTTAGATTCACATTCTTTCAAGCCTTAGAGTGGAAAATCTCAAAGGGGTCCAAAACTGTAATAACCCCAACCGGTTATAACTTCGTCAAATACTAAATTCTTCTCTAATTTAGTTGTTTGACATTTTGTCAAACATTTGCAAGCAAGCTCTTATACCACTATAATATCCCATGCAATTATTATTTTTATTTCTTGATTGCTAACTTGAGAATTTTGTCAAACACTTTGCACACAAGGGTTATATATTGTAGATCTAAATTATGATTTCTTTCTAAATGCTAAACTTTAACTGATATGCTTGCAACACTCCAAACAACCAACAACAAATATTTTTGTATTTTTTGAAACATAGAGCATTGACTATAAATAAGAAAATATGCATCTACATCAATAAGACATTAGGGTGACAATTCTGATGTAAAAATCTGATGTAAATCATATTACAAATTATTTCTAAATTATTACACATGCCCTAAGATATTCAAATCTATCCTCCTTGCAATGCAAATTGAAATGGATAGGAACCTAGAAACTACTCAAGAAATCTAGATTTTTTCTATGGTGAGTTCTTGTAGTAGCAACGACACTATAGCGAATTACTGTAGTTGTGATATTTGTAATGCCCCGCCAAGGGATCCAAAGAATTAACCTAAAGTTTCACTAAGTTTGGTAGCAATTTTATTTTTATTTTTAAAAACATGAAAGTAAAACCATCCACAATTTAGTAGTGAAAGCAATAGCAACATCCAACTAAAAGTAAACATACATACATAATAGGTTACATTCTTAAGGATCCCTTAACGTTAAATCACATCTAACATAACTATTAATATTTCCATCTAATACTACATCCACATAAAATAATAATGAAAAGTCCAAAGTTCTTAAATTACATTTTCAATTGCTCAATCATCCACTGTACATGCCACAGGGTATGAAACGCTTAAAAGAATATGCATGTGTGAAAATAAAAATACATCATATTATTCTAAATCCATGATGCAATAAAGTAAATGTTATCACATGTCATACATGATGCATCATCATAAAAGATAACTATATACCATCAAACATAATTATCTAAGTGCACGGTTCCGCCCAACTGTAAATAGCATCATTAGACCATCATGGGCCCTAGCCATCCCTCCGTGCGTAACATTCCAAATCATCGAAGAGATCATCGATATTAACATAGTAGGAATGTCACTCCTAAATCATATTACCTCATATGTAGAAAAGAAATCTAACATGCAAAGTAAAGCATAAGATAACATCATCTAACATATGAAAATCATCAATGTAAGGATACGTGTCCACCATCATAAAGAATGCATCAGCCACAGTGTCTCAAACGGATCTCAAATGATAAGAGTGGAAAAGCACTACCACCCGACCGCATGGAACCTAAATGGTCCACTCCCACTGCATTGAGGAGATAATCTCAAGTCCCAAATAGGTTATCAAATCACATAGAACAAATACTCTCTAAGTCCAGGAATCCTAAAAGTATACGAACTAAAAGGTTCCACACAAAATCGACATCTAATCCCAGAGGCATACAAAGACATGTAGGAAACCTACTATGCAAGTGAGAAAGTGTCATCGCACGGATCATGGTAGAGTTATCTTGGTAGTCTCCCAATAGACCCTGGCCCCTTAGTGATCCCTATGTGGCCACCAGTATGCTCTCATATAGATGAGGCATACTATGGAATGCAAGGTCGCAACCAAACATCCTCTCTACTCCCATCCTAGTTTGTACTAGCACTCGAGGCATGGGTGAGAACAAAAAATTATTTTATTAAGTCCATTTAAGTCAGTATTAGGTGTGAATGTTTTCACTTATTAAAACAACTTACAATGAGTTACCCTGGCAGCCTCTTAGGGCCCCGGCCCCCATTGCAAGCCACTTCCTGACACTACAAGTAGATAACCTACCCTAAGCTCATGGAATCATAAATCACAAAATACCAAAAGATAATCCACAATATAAACATCAAATCTCCATGAGTCAACTAAAAAGCATCCATAGATAATCATGACTACAATAGTTCTCTATTAATAACTGAAGGTATCCCTGATAATCACAATAATCATTAGTTCTTAATAAGCAGGAAAAAAGCATCTCAAAATAATACTGATCGAAGACTCCAAAATGGTTGAGTCAAAACATGTCACAACATGACATCATCAAGATCAGATAAACAAGTCAAACCCATCAAGTAACTGGAAAATAATCCAATACAACTGATCGATAACTCATAAAAAGGTTACATATATCACAGCTTACACAAGAAGACTTGAGACAATATCAATCAGCATGCCATCACATAACCATGGTTGAGTTTGAAAGATCGAGATCAAAAGACATCATCATGACATCACAATCATAACTCCCGAGCCTCTGGTAGATGTCCTATAATTGGTCAACAAGCTAGTCAACCCAAAACTCAAAACAGAAGCATAGAGAAAACACAAAATGCAAGCACATGTTCAAGTTTGTTTAAAATTGCATAATTGAATAAAGTGTGGAGGTCTCAGTTTTCGTTTTCAATTTTAGATATCAAGTGGAGAAATTTTGTACATTTTTACCTAACCCATGTAATAGTTTAAAATTTCTCATAACTCTAGAATCAATTTTCCAATTATTCTAATGATATATTGTTTATATAAACGTTATTTGAAAAAGACCCCTATAGAATTTCGCATTGTAGATTTTAACATGAGAAATTACCAATTCTTTTCATTATCATTTTTTTTTCATAATTCAAGTTAATTAAATAATTAAATTAAACCTATATTGTTAGACTATAATATTACAAAATAATTTATTATTTAAAGAAATGATCCATTAATACAAATCTTTTATCAAATATAATAATAATTAATTATTGATAAAATATATATATATATATATATATATATATATATATATATATATATATATATATATATATATATATATATATATATATTTATATATATATATATATATACATACATAAATATATATATAATTTTATAAACATTTAATAATAATAACATTTTTTTTAAAAACATTATATAAAAAAAATTGAAATGTAAAAGTCGATTTACCAAACACCTAACTCCCAACATATAATAATAATATTGTTGACGCAGTCCGCAGTACCCTACGGTCGCAGGGCCTGTGGCGACAGCGGTAAAGAGTACCGCCTGTCGTCGCAGTACCTACGACACAGGTACTCGGCACTCATTGCTAACAGGGTATGGGCTTCACCCTCCCAATTTAATTTGTTTAAAAAATAACATTTTAAAAATGCTTTTACCATATGCAATTTGAATTATATATATATTTTTTCCACTGCGATTTAATATTTGATTTTTCAATATATATATATATATGTGTGTGTGTGTGTGTGTGTGTATATATGTATATATGTATATATATATATATATACACATACATATATATATATGTATATATACATATATATGTATGTCTATATATATATATACACTCCCAGAGTTTTATTAAGCACTACAACATTTTTATAATAAACATATATGTGTGTGTGTGTGTGTGTGTGTGTGTGTGTGTGTGTGTGTGTGTGTGTGTGTGTGTGTGTGTGTGTGTGTGTGTGTGTGTGTGTGTGTGTGTGTGCAGATTTGAAAATATAAACATGTATATTTCTACAGAGAACATATACACAATTTTTCTTTAAAGGGCTTCCAATTTTAAGAATTTTTCTATAAAATATTTGTTCCCTAAATTTACCCATTAATTCTTCTAATAGGTTTGACTATAAATTTTAACCCTAGCTCCATAATTTCATCGGATCTACGCATATGAAAGTTTCTTATATGGAATTTAACTACCTATGACAAATGCATACAACCAAGATATGAAAATCCTTAGAAAATATTCAGAAGACACAAAGAAGATAGGAAGTGTAAGAAGCCAAATATCATAAGTCAAAATCACAAGTGTCTACCTAGACACTGATGCTAAATCACTTCTCCTCAGAACCGTAGAGCAAGCTCCTTCCTTGTCCAACATTCCCCAGGTCCTCCAAAAACGCTCTCTAAGCTTCTAGGAGTGCCTGAATATAAAGAACTCTCAGGAAGCACCTATAATGTCTCTAGAAACAACCAGAAGATGTTGACAACTAAGCATGAGTCTTTTCCAACATTCTAGATGAGTCACAAGGTTGTAGACACCATGTGCTTAATTTGTGCGCTAACTCTTATGTTGTTGACATACGTGAATTCAAGAGGTGTGTTTACTCCTAGGCAAGTTTATAACTTTTATTTTAATTCTTTTATTACTTTTATTATTATTATTTATTTATTACTTTATTATTATTTTTATTATTATTAATTTTAATTTCTTTTATTTAATTCTTTATCTCAATTAATTTCCCATTTAATTAATCAAAATCAAAATATTAAAAGATCATGATATTATTTTATTTTTTCCCAAATAATTAAATTATTAATTAAATCTTTTTAAATTTTTGACTTAATTAATAGAGAAGTCACCATAGACCTCCAAGATAAAATATGAAAACCCATCATAGAACAATCCATACAAAATCAGTCTAAAGAGTTAAAAATCATGAATTATGTCATCCGACACATTCGAAAGGTAAAATATCTTGGATACTTGTCCTACCTCACTAGGTCAAATGGTTTAGGGGTTTAGGATTTGGACTTGAGAATTTATCTCCCTTCTCTTACCATTGAGATAGTGCGATAGGGTATGCTCATCCTGGCAATTCAGGGAAGTCGATACCCGGTACCTACAACCTGCATAAAAACCATGCATGTACATACAATATACATATATGCTAAGCTAAACAGGTAATGGTAGGAAGTGGTGCATCATGTAGATCCCAACTAGCAGGTGACTACGACTCCCTTCCTTAACCATATTAGAAACACCATACATAAGAAACAAACACACACACCATACACATGCAAGTATGGGGTAAGTATCCATAAGAAAAAAACATGTGATAATAAACCATCTAAATAATCATCATCAATAACTGGAAATAATGTAATAATCATGATGCATATATGAAATGTAGAGTCTAAGTAATCTCATCATACATCAACTAAATCCATAGCACAATATCTGATAGTCTCAAAACAATACTACTAATCATCAACATAAAACTAGTCTAACATAGTCCGACAATAATAGCAACAATGTGTCCAGAAAAAATGTGAACGAGGGAAGGCACTATAATATTGTAGTAGTGACACTGTATAAACAATATTGTAGCAACAGTAATGTAGCAAAGTTACTGTAGCAGCATTATTGTAGAAGCAATACTATAGCAAGTTATTATAACAGCGAAGCTATAGCAGTGATACCATAGCAAGTTATTGTAGCAACATGCAAATTATTCCTTCGATCTTACTCCACAAATCTAGCCCTAGGCCACAAATTTGACACAATGAAAGACTGATTTGTCTTCTTCAACAATGTAGCCCCTTAACAGATCTTTCACCCATATGCTTGAATAGAACACCTGTATGATGTCCTCCCAATACCAAATTCACTAGGTATTTCACTAGCTCAAATGGTGGCACACAAAAGAACTATGTTCTCTAGTGGAAAATGTTGAAACCCTTGGCTCCACACAACTCATCAAATGTAAATGACAATAATAAGATGATAAGAATAGAGCCTTTCATACCCTTTTATTCTCTCCTTGTGGGAGCTTGCTTACTTTTCTCCCTAATGTGGGATAAAAGATATAGTTCCAATTTTAAAAATTTTAAGTGACTTAAGTTATAATATAATTAATTATATTATAACTTAATAATATAAGCTCAAAATTTAATATTTATTTTGGCCAAATAAATATTAACATCTCCATTATAACTCACCATCGTCACATGTTGTCTAAATTTGGGGTTGATGCAACCAAGCACATATGACCATACCTCATTTCTAAAAATAGTAGAGGTCCATCTCAGTGATTCAACACTTACTAAAAATAGCAAGTAGAGAAAATGATGTCTAAATTAAGCCAAATGAAGACCAAACTGAAGCTCACTGAATTGTGGAGAAGATAAGACCCTCCCAAGCCAAGCCACTACCTCAAAAGACCCTCTACTCACAATAATTAGCTTGCAAGGATCACAAAAATAAGCTAAGCTCTAAAACTTTGATGGTGCCAAAAATTGGGGACATTACAAAAACATGAACCATGGGAGGGCTCAAGAGGATATTCTTAACACTATTAGTACCAAAATCTACACTGGGTTTGAGAGTAGTCTTCCTCAACTTCTTCTCCTTCTGGATTAAAGGTTGCTTGCTTTTTTCTTTCTTTTGACTCATAGGCTCCTCCTTGTCTATGTCCATATATTCTTCCTATTTATCATAATCATCATTAGAGGAGATGATAACCTTAGTATTTTTTTGCTTTTTTGCCTCCCCTTTCACCATCTTCATGGGTTTTTTGGAAGAAGAGCATTTTCCTTTGACTTTAATAGGGGTAACATCATCATCTTTTGAGTGCAAGTTTTCACTATCCCCAATCTTTGAATTTAAAGATTTAGGCTCATCCCCCAAAACATCTTTTTCCTCAATGGAACTGCCAACATAATGCATCTTAATATGCTCATAAATTAACAACATTAGACCGTCATGCAGAGGGGGGTTGGTAACCTCACAAGTTCTTATGCTATTGATGCTAGCATTCAATGAGGAATACAAATAAAAAGGAATGCAAATATTCATTTTGTGTATGAAATGGTTCAAAAGAATATAATGATGTGTACAAATAGGATAAAATCTATTATCCAAAGAGATAGTGTATAATGGCTCCAAGCACAAAATGTCATAACTTCTTGGTAAACCTTCTTGTCTTTGTAGAAATTATTTCCCATAATTGGAATACTCATCACCTATAAAATAAGCTCCTCCATAACAATAGCCTCTTGACCATGGAAATTGAGAGAAACCTCATCCCAATTCTTATGAAAGAATTTGGAAACATTAGGGTTTACCCCATGTAAATGCTCTATATACAGAGTTAATCCTCCTGCTTCCAAAATCTCCCAACCTTCTTTCTTTTTCTCCATTTATCACACTTGGGAGGCTCTCTTCTTCACCTTTGACCACCTATCTTGGATCTTAGGGCTTCCTGCTCAAGATTGGTGTTAGAGTAGATATGAAAGGAAACAGTCTTACATAGGAACAAGTTATTGCTAGAAAAAGAAAATGTAGCAGTTAAAATGACCCAAAAAATGTGTGAATGGGTATGTGCAAGATCATGGTGTACCAAACTATGGCCTTAAGTGGCAGTGAAAAATCAGCAAATCAGGTTTATGTCAACTTGACACATAATTTTGAAGTGGTTATGGACTTTATATCAAAAAGTTGTAAGAAAATAATTTGTAGAAAATTGAATTTAGTTTCTAAACTACTAGGCCTTATCAGGAGAAAAAAATAATTGATTGGTCAAAAGTTTGAATTTTAATGCAGTACTAAGAAAATTTCAAGGCGAAAATAAAAATTAGGTGTATGTCTGACCACCTTAATCAAAATCAAATCATAATATTTTTTTAATATAATTATAGATATGAAAACTAGACTCATGCCCGGATGTGACGCATATTTTTTGATATTTTTATTCCAAATAAATAATTAAATATGAATTTTGTACCAAAAAAATTTCGGATTTAAAAAAGTCTCGTGTCTGACCACCCTAACTAATAGAAAATTTGATCAAATTTTTCTTTTTTTGTTTTTTTCTTATACTAGGCGAAGTATAGAATGTGACGCAACTTTTAGATTTAAAAAATGTTATACCATTTGAAAGTTATAGCTATTTTTCATTCAGTATGTCAATCAGCACTTTACAATAATCTTCATTGATAATTAACTAATAAATACTTATTGAACTCAAAATTTGACAGAAATTATATTGATGGAATCTACAGAGCGATATTAAAAAACTCATTTCGTTTCATTCAATTTCGATCAAAATAACATTGTCAGGCGGCTACCCGAAGTTTGAGTATCACTAAAACTCTCTATAAATACGTCTTTGGGGTTGACCGGGCAGGCTTGGTAAATACCAAGCCTGATCGGATATCCGATTTGACATCGGATATCCGATATGGCTCGGTAGTCAAATTCCAAAAAATTTCAAATTTTGGAGGGAAATTCGATTTAAACGTTTTAGTTTTTTATTTTTAAATTATTTCACTTATATTAATATGTAAAGGCATATTTTAATATATTATATATATATAATAACGTAATGTAAACATACAAGATATAATCTAGTAATATATAATAATATCTTATGTTAATCTTATTACAATCTATAAATATAATATATATTATTATTATTTTTACTAAATATAATAACGTAATTTATATATATATATAATACGTATTATATATTATTATATTAATATGTATGTTATTAATATATAAAATAACGTAATATTTTCATTAAATGTAATATGTATTATATATTATTATATTAATATGTATAATAATATAATATTTATATAACAACGTAATATTTTTATTAAATATAATATATATTATAAATATTATTATATTAATATGTATGTTATTAATATATTTATATAATAACGTAATATTTTCATTAAATATAATAATGTAATATGTATATGTGTGTGTGTATATATATATATATATATAATTATATTGACATGTATATTATTAATATATAAGAGTCAAAGGGGGTCATAGGGTGACCTATAACCCTCTTTGACCCATTAAACGACGATATATGTCTCTAGGGGTCCTAGGACCCCTAGGGACATATGTCATCCTTTAATGGGTCAAAGGGGGTCCCTTTGACCCATTAAATGATGACATATGTCCCTAGGACCCCTAGGGACATAGCCGAATCGTTCATATCGGTCAAAGGGGGTCATAGGGTGACCTATGACCCTCTTTGACCCATAATACCCATTCAAATATGTCCTTAGGGGTCCTAGGACCCCTAGAGACATATGTACGACGACATATGTCTCTAGGGGTTCTAGGACCCCTAGGGACATATTCGAATGGGTATTATGGGTCAAAGGGGGTCATAGGGTGACCTATGACCCTCTTTGACCCATTAAAAGATGACATATGTCCCTACCCCTAGGGACATAGTCGAATCGTTCATATGGGTCAAAGGGGGTCATAGGGTGACCTATGACCCCCTTTGACCCATTAAATGACGACATATGTCCCTAGGGGTCCTAGGACCCCCAGGGACATAGTCGAATCATTCATATGGGTCAAAGGGGGTCATAGGGTGACATATGACCCCCTTTGACCCATTAAACGACGACATATGTCCCTAGTGGTCCTAGGACCTCTAGGGACATATTCGAATGGGTAATATGGGTCAAAGGGGGTCATAGGTCACCCTATGACCCTCTTTGACCCATTAAACGACGACATATAGGGACATATTCCAATCGTTCATATGGGTCAAAGGGGGTCATAGGGTGACCTATGACCCTGTTTGACCCATTAAACGACGATATATGTCTCTAGGGGTCCTATGACCCCTAGGGACATATTCGAATGGGTAATATGGGTCAAAGAGGGTCATAGGGTGACCTATGACCCTCTCTGACTCATTAAACGATGACATATTTCTCTAGGGGTCCTTGGACCCCTAGGGACATATTCGAATTGTTCATATGGGTCAAAGGGGGTCATAGGGTGACCTATGACCCCCTTTGACCCATTAAACAACGAAATATGTCTCTAGGGGTCCTAGGACCCCTAGGGACATATTCGAATGGGTAATATGGGTCAAATGGGGTCATAGAGTAACCTATGACCCTTTTTGACCCATTAAACGACGACATATGTCCCTAGGGGTCCTCAGACCCCTAGGGACATATTCGAATCGTTCATATGGGTCAAAGGGGGTCATAGGGTGACCTATGACCATTTTTGACCAATTAAACGACGACATATGTCCCTAGGGGTCCTAGGACCCCTAGGGACATATTCGAATCGTACATATGGGTCAAAGGGGGTCATAGGGTGACCTATGATCCCCTTTGACCCATTAAACGATGACATATGTCTCTAGGGGTCCTAGGACCCCTAGGGACATATTCGAATGGGTATTATGGGTCAAAGGGGGTCATAGGGTGACCTATGACCCTCTTTGACCCATTAAATGATGACATATGTCCCTAGGGGTCCTTGGACCCCAAGAGACATATTCGAATGGGTAATATGGGTCAAAGGGGGTCATAGGGTGACCTATGACCCTCTTTGACCCATTAAACGATGACATATGTCCCTAGGGGTCCTAAGACCCTAGGGACATATTCGAATTGTTCATATGGGTCAAAGGGGGTCATAGGGTGACCTATGACCCCCTTTGACCCATTAAACGACAACATATGTCCCTAGGGGTCCTAGGACCCCTAGGGACATATTTGAATCGTTCATATGAGTCAAAGGGGGTCATAGGGTGACCTATGACCCCCTTTGACCCATTAAACGACAACATATGTCCCTAGGGGTCCTATGACCCTAGAGACATATTCGAATGGTTCATATGGGTCAAAGGGGGTCATAGGTCCCTTTGACCCATTAAACGATGACATATGTCCCTAGGGGTCCTAGGACCCCTAGGGACATATTTGAATCGTTCATATGAGTAAAAGGGGGTCATAGGGTGACCTATGACCCCCTTTGACCCATTAAATGATGACATATGTCCCTAGGGGTCCTAGGACCCCTAGGGACATATTCGAATGGGTAATATGGGTCAAATGGGGTCATAGGGTAACCTATGACCCTCTTTGACCCATTAAACGATGACATATGTCTCTAGGGGTCCTAGGACCCCTAGGGACATATTCGAATTGTTCATATGGGTCAAAGGGGGTCATAGGTCCCTATGACCCTCTTGACCCATTAAACGATGATATATGTCTCTAGAGGTCCTCGGACCCCTAGGAACATATTCGAATGGGTAATATGGGTCAAAGGGGGTCATAGGATGACCTATGACCCTCTTTGACCCATTAAACGATGACATATGTCCCTAAGGGTCCTAGGACCCCTAGGGACATATTCGAATGGGTAATATGGGTCAAATGGGGTCATAGGGTAACCTATGACCCTCTTTGACCCATTAAATGATGACATATGTCTCTAGGGGTCCTAGGACCCCTAGGGACATATTTGAATCGTTCATATGGGTCAAAGGGGGTCATAGGGTGACCTATGACCCTCTTGACGCATTAAACGACGATATATGTCTCTAGGGGTCCTAAGACCCCTAGGGACATATTTGAATGGGTAATATGGGTCAAAGGGGGTCATAGGTCACCCCTATGACCCTCTTTGACCCATTAAACAACGACATATGCCCCTAGGGGTCCTCAGACCCCAAGGGACATATTCGAATGGGTAATATGGGTCAAATGGGGTCATAGGGTGACCTATGACCCTCTTTGACCCATTAAACGACGACATATGTCCCTAGGGGTCCTAGGACCCTAGGGACATATTCCAATCATTCATATGGGTCAAAGGGGGTCATAGGGTGACTTATGACCCTCTTTGACCCATTAAATGACAACATATGTCCCTAGGGGTCCTAGGACCCCTAGGGACATATTTGAATCATTCATATGAGTCAAAGGGGGTCATAGGGTGACCTATGACCCCCTTTGATGCATTAAACGACGACATATGTCCCTAGGGGTAGGACCCCTAGGGACATATTCGAATGGGTAATATGGGTCAAATGGGGTCATAGGGTAACCTATGACCCTCTTTGACCCTTTAAATGATGACATATGTCTCTAGGGGTCCTAGGACCCCTAGGGACATATTCGAATCATACATATGGGTCAAAGGGGGTCATAGGGTGACCTATGACCCTCTTTGACCCATTAAACAATGATATATGTCTCTAGGGGTCCTAGAACCCCTAGGGACATATTCGAATGGGTAATATGGGTCAAAGGGGGTCATAGGGTGACCTATGACCCTCTCTGACCCATTAAACGACGAGATATGTCGCTAAGAGTCCCAGGACCCCTAGAGACATATTCGAATGGGTAATATGGGTCAAAGGGGGTCATAGGGTGACCTATGACTCCCTTTGACCCATTAAACGACGACATATGTCTCTAGGGGTCCTAGGACCCCTAGGGACATATTCGAATGGGTATTATGGGTCAAAGGGGGTCATAGGGTGACCTATGACCCTCTTTGACCCATTAAACGATGACATATGTCCCTAGGGGTCCTCGGACCCCAAAGGACATATTTGAATGGGTAATATGGGTCAAATGGGGTCATAGGTCTCTTTGACCGATTATAAGGATTCTAATATGTCCTTAGGAGTCTTAGGACCCCTAGGGACATATTTCGTCATGTAATAGATCGAAGGGGGTTATAGGTCAACCTATGACCCCCTTTGACCCATAAGAACGATTCTAATATGTCCTTAGGGGCCCTAGCACCCCTAGGGACAAATGTCATCATTCAATGGGTTGATGGGGGTCATAGGTCAACCTATGACCCCTGTTGATCCATAAGAACAATTCTAATATGTCCCTAGGGGTCCTAGAATTGGTAGGGACATATGTCGTCATTTAATGGGTCAAAGGGGGTCATTAGTAAACCTATGACCCCCTTTGACCCATATGAATGATTCTAATATTATCTGAGGGATCCTAGGACCCTTGGGGACATATGTCATCATGTAATGGGTCAAATGGGGTCATAGGTCAATCTATGACCCCCTTTAACCCATATGAATGATTATAATATGTCCCTAGAGATCTTAGGACCCCCAGGGACATATATCGTCATGTAATGGGTCGAAGATTCTAATATTTTCCTAGGGCTCCTAAGACACCTAGGGATATATGTTGTCATTTAATGGTTTGAAGGGGGTCATAGGTCAACCTATGACCCCTTTTGACCCATATGAAACATTCTAAAATGTCTCTAGGGTTCCTAGGACCCCTAAGGACATATGTCGTCATATAATGGGTCAGAGGGGGTTATAGGTCAACTTATGACCCCTTTTGACCCATAAGAACGATTGTAATATGTCCCTAGGGGTCCTAGGACCCCTAGCTATATATGTCATCATTTAATGGGTCGAAGGGGGTCATAGGTCAACCTATGACATTGTTTGACCCATATGAAGCATTCTAATGTCCCTAGGTGTCCTAGGACCCCTAGGGACATATGTCATCATGTAATGTGTCGAAGAGGGTCATAAGTCAACCTATGACCCCCTTTGACCCATAAGAACAATTCTAATATGTCCTTAGGGGTCTTAGGACTCCTAGGGACATATGTCATCATCTAATGGGTTGAAGGGGGTCATAGGTCACCCTATGAGCCCTTTTGATCGATAAGAATGATTCTAATATGTCCCTAGGGGTCCTAGGACCCCTAGAGACATATGCCATCATTTAATGGGTCAAAGGAGGTCATAGGTCAACCTATGACGCCCTTTGACCCATATGAAGCATTCTAATATGTCCCTAGGTGTCCTAGGACCCCTTGGGACATATGTCATCATGTAATATGTCGAAGGGGGTCATAGTTCACCATATGACCCCCTTCAAACCATATGAAAGATTCTAATATGTCCCTAGGGGTCTTAGGACCCTTAGGGACATATGTCATCATGGAATGTGTCGAAGGGGGTCATATGTCACCCTATGATCCCTTTCTACCCATATGAATGATTCTAATATGTCCCTAGGGATCTTAGGACCCCTAAGGACATATGTCATCGTGGAATGTGTCGAAGGTGGCCATTGGTCACCCTATGACCCCCTTCGACCAATATGAATGATTCTAATATGTCCCTAAGTGTCCTAGGACCCATAGGGACAAATATCATCTTGTAATATGTCGAACAAGTTCATAGGTCATCTTGTGACCCGCTTTGACCCATATAAACTATTCTAATATGTCCCTAGGGGTCCTAGGATCCCTTAAGGGCATATGTCGTCATGAAATGTGTCGAAAGGGGTCATAGGTCATCCTGTGAGCCCTTTTGACCCATATAAATGACTCCACTAGAAATAATATTGTAATAATAATAATATAGTATAACAATCATATATATATAATTTATAGATTATAATAATAATAACATAATATATTATATATTATAATTTACATATGATAATAATAATAATAATAATATATTATAGATTATAATTTATATATGATAATAACAATAATATGTATTAATAACATATATATAATATATTACGTTATTATATTTAATAAAAATATAGTAAAAATAATAATATATATTATATTTATAGATAATAATAATAATAATAACATAATATATTATTATATATTAATAGATTATATATTATATCTTTACATTATGTCATATATATATATATATATATATATATATATATATATATATATATATATTATATTATATTATTATATAATATATAGATTATATATTATTTTATATATAATAGTTATATTATTATATTATATATTTATAGGTTATATATTATATCTTTACATATTTCATAACTCAAATTAGTTATATCACTTACAAATTTGTTTTTCCCTCTAATTTTTGTGCCTTTTCCCTCCAATTTTTATGCCGCCGATATCGGATATCGGATCTCATATCCGATATCCGATATGAGATCCGATATCCGATTTCATATCAGATATCCGATCTCAAATCGGATATCCGATAAGGCTTGGGCCTTACTTTCCAGGTTTGGTACCTGGATAGGTGAAAAAAAGTCAAAGCGGATTTTGAAGCGCTTTTAGACGTGTTCAAACTCTATTTTTTTCACATTGCCACTTTTTGGCACACCATGATTGTGCACATACCCAAATAAAGGATGTCATTATTACAACATTTGTCCTTAGTTTTTGTAATGGGCCTCATAATCATACATTCATTAATCTCAAGTATCATTGACATCCTGTGAAATAATTCCTTCTTTACAACTTATCAAGTCATGATTAGTGCACAAAATGACCACATTAGGGAGGAACACTTCACCATGTCACACCATCTTCTAGTTGTTCTTCACCACCACATTAGCAAGAGAGTCAACAAGTGAGTTGGTTTCATAGTAAACATGGGTAATGAAGTGGTTATCTAGGGTTCGTAAAGTGCTTCTAGCTTCTTCGATAATTTTTTCAATGGTCCAAGAAGGTTTAGTAATACCTATCATGCAATTTATAACATTTTTGAATCCCCCCTCCAGCCATAGTTTTGATATCCCCATATCTTTAGCTAGTTTAATGGCCTGGAGGGCCACCATATCCTCTGCATAGTGGTTGGTCTACTTTCCCATGGGAAGTGCCACAACAAAAAAGGAATGAATGTAGTGGTTTTTTAACACTCTCCCACACCCAGTCATCTTAGGCTTCCCTTTGGTTGACCCATCAAAATTTTCTTTGTGCCAATCTGAAGGAGGAACAAGCCATTTGCTATCACATCTTCTAGTGTCTAATGTAGGTTAAAGATTTTGATCAATTATATTCAACATGTTTAATTTGAGGGATCCATAACAAGAACAATTTGTATTTTCTAATATGTCCCTCTCAATTTTGAAGAAGACAGCCTTGGGCATTGAGAGTTTGTCTTTGAAGATCTTGTTGTTACATTTTTTCGAGATGCTCAAAAAAAATGAGGAAGAGAGGACCAAAGGCACTTGAGATTTGGATGAAAATATCAGAAACATTGTAAGGGAACACCCAATTCAGGTTAATCTTACCAAAGAAAAGGGACCAGATGTCCCTTGCATAAGGGTAGTGAACTAAAATGAGGAAACATGTTTTTTGATTATGTAAAACAAGTTTTAGAGGGATTCCTGAAACCCACTAGTAACAACAAAACACAATTTAAAGTTTAGAGAAAGCTTTAAACAACATATAACAATAGGTGAAACCATGCCACCATAACCAAACTACAAAAAAATAGTCACAAAGAGGAACAGATAGGCTTAAACCACCAAAAACTAGCGGCAAGACAAAAAACCAAGAATGTCAATTAGGGCATCATATCTTTGACCAACTTCATAACCTTTAGCTCCATCTTTCCCTCAGTCTTAGCTACAATAGTCATCAAATGAATGTCATCTAGAGAATCCTCCTTCTCCCTCTTCCTCTTGTCCTCTCTCCTTCTATTGCTTGGGCTCTCTGCTAATAGGTAGTCATCTTCTTTAGTGACTCTAATGTCCTCATTATCCTTTTCCTCTTTCCCCCTAGTGCTTTCCTCCATCATCAAGTGTAGTTGTTTTATATTATCATTCAAACCTTTGATAATATTGAGGCTCTGGTTAGCTGAGCTGTAGAGGGAGCTCTCTACTCTTTCCACTCTTTTTTCCATCTCTATTACCCTCACATCTAACTAGCTAATTTTGTCAATCCCATCCTCCCCTTCATTCCATTCTTGCCCATGTATCCTAATCTTAATCTATTTTATTTCATGGATAACCACTTAATAGACCAAAAACTATCCACCATACTATTGTGGGCATTGTTTAGGAGGTTCATCCCCACCTCCCTTGCATTATTGCTAAGTATCACCAAAGCTAGGTCAATGAGTTCCTCCAAACGAATCATTCCATCACTTCCTTCCAAGACCTCTGACTGGATATGTTCTCTTACTAGGCCTATTTTTTGTTGTACTAGTAACAAAGTTACTCCAAGTTGTTCTCTTGCCCTTAGCACTAGGTGTACAAGTGGTTTTTTCCAAACCATAATCCTCTTTATTCTCCTCCTAAGCATCAGGATAGGTCTCCTTTCCCTTACCATGCACCTTCTTAGCTTCCTTATCTCGTCCCCTCCTCCTTATGGCTAGGATGTCATTCTTCCTACTTACCTATACCTTGTTGGTACCCACCTCTTTCACATCATCCTCACCATCCATTTCCATCCCCCCTTCCTCTTCATTGTAATCCTCTGCTGAATTTACCTCAAGCTTAAAATTCCTACCCTTTGGGCCTTTCCTAGTCATTTTCTTCTTTTTCCTACCCATGTCATTTAGAATCTTGGCCACCTCCTCTGTGTGATTTGAATGCAGCCCTTCACTATCCTCTGTGTTTGAAGGAAGGTAAGAGCTTTCTATTTCCTTTGAGGACTTTTCTTTATAGGCAATAGCTCTTCCCTGAGTTTGAGCCTTGAAGTGCTCATAAATAAGTAACAACAAATCCTCATGGAAGGTCAAGTTAGCATATGCTTTCTTCTTAAAACCCATGATATTTGTATTTATAGAGAAGAAAAGGTAGTAGGGGATGCAAATCTTGTCTCGTAACTGAAGTGGTTTAGGATGACAAAAATGGTGGGTGCAGATTCTGTCATACCTAATGTTAGGCATTATGTAAGAGATAATCACCCTTAGAACAAACCTCCATAGTTTCTTAATTGAAGTAGGTTCATAGTACGCACCAATATTCACTAACTCTTTTAACTCCTTAGCATCCTTGGCAAAGTCTTTAACCACATTGAGGAAAACTTTCTCGTCCCTGAAGAATTTAATGCCCTAAGTGGGAGAATCAATGACCTTTGTAATAACCCCTTCATTGACCTAAAATTATATACCATCAATCTTTACCTTCCCATCTTTCCATGACTTAACCATAAGATCAATGATCTTAGGATTCCAGCCATGAAGTTTCTCTATAAAACTCATTATGTCACCTTCCCTCAACTTCTCCCAAACCTTCAATCTCCTCTTCCACTTCTTTATTTCTCCCTCTAGCTCTCTATGATGCCTTTCACCTACCATGTTGTTGTAGAGCTTAGAACAACTATTCTAAAACCTCCAAGTGCAAAGAGCCAAAAACTAGTTTTTCTCACCAAAACAATTGTTGCCTTTTTCCCTCGAAAATAAATTGTAAAAACAATTACCAATCGCCCAAAAAATGTGTCACAAAACCCCCCAATTATGATTCCTCTTTTTCAGCCTATGCCAAGATTTCATCAATATAAATATAGGATTGATAGCATTAACTTCCATTATTGCACTTTATACTTCTCGTCCTCCCCTAGATTCTCTCAATCTCTATTATACTTTTTGTGGCGGCTAGGGCCCCCTCCCCACTTGACCACTTGATTGACGTGTCACTTCTTACCACCTCATTGGCCATCCAATCAGCAGCCATGTTAGCCTCTTGGTATACATGTGACACATAGGCCCTCTTGAAGGTGAGTAATATTTGTTTGGTTTCTTCTATCATATTCTTAATACTCTAAGACGAGGGATGTTCATCCCTTAAGCATTTTATGATGTTGTTAGAATCCCCCTCAAGCCAAAGGCTTTTTAAACCTACTATTTACCCAACTTTGTTGTTTGAAGGGAAACACAAGCCTTTGCAAAATGATTAGTTTGGTATCCCAAAGGGAATGTAACCACCACAATACCATACCCTTAGCAATTTTTGATCACTCCTCCACTTCCTGTAGCTCCTAGGTTCCTTTAGTCACACCATCAAAGTTAGCTTTATGCCAAACCTCTGAGGGTAAAGATCATTAACATTCCTTTCTTTTTTTCTAATTGTTATTGCTACTTTTGGTATCTCCTTAGATCCTTTGCATACCATGTAATTCTCCAATAGGGTATTTAGAATTTTACTAGTCAAACACAATTTTAGCCAACAAAGTAGGCATCCCTGAAGATACGATTATTGTGTTCCTTTCATATTCCCCAACCAAAGTGAGGCAAAGCCCATTTGCTAATGGCTTGGAGACCAAATCCCTTTTGAGAGTCATCGCATTGCCTGAAGAATTCAATGGTCAAGGTAGGAGCACACCAGCTCATCCCAAAAGCTTGGCTAAAAAAAGTGTAAGAATTTTCCTTAGGGAAAGATCATAGAACTTGAACACAAGCACAACTATAGACCAAAAAAGAGTATGATCAATATATCAAAATATGTCCTCATACATTGCTCTATATTGTATGTACAAACACACTAGGAGTGCGTGTATATAAAGGCCTCTCAGGAAGAACCTAGAATGTCTCTAGAAAGAACTAGGAGATAAGATAGGCCTGAGAACTAAGCACATGCCTTGTCCATCATTCTAGATGAGAGGATACGAATGACAAGGTGTATCTCAAGTAGAGATGTTGTAGACACCATGTGCTTAATTAGTGTGCTAACTCCTATGTTGTAGACACCATGTGCATAAAAGAGGTCCAAACAAACTCCTATGTTGTCAACATGACAACTTACAAGAGTGCACATACTCCTAGGTGACTAATAAATAAATATTAAAATGATGCAATAACCTAAGTAAACTTAAATAAGTGTAAATAGTGAATAATTATTTACACCAACACCCCCCCTTAAGTGAAACTTAGGGGAATACCCTTTAGCTTACAAAAACTAGGATGAAATGCATAATGGGTCCTGGCTACTAGGCCATGTTAGGTACCCATGTACATAATGAAATGTAGTCTCTCATAAAGTGGAGAGAGAGGGAAAACCTTATGGGAAAAACCCTCCCCCAAAAAGAGATATGTAAAGATAAGATGCATGGATGGATGGAGTAATCAAGACCCCCCCATTACAACATTAATCAAGGATATACAAGAGAGAAGTGGAAGGACAAAACCCCTTAAGAGGAAAAAGTCCCCCAAAATGGTGAAGAAGAAGGAGACAAGGTAGTCCCCGCCCCCCCAAAAGTAAGGTGCTAACCAGTGAGAAATGCTCCAATGTAGAAGCAAATCCATGACTGTTGAATGATGTTCCTCCCCTTTGGAAGAAATAATGGCAGAGGTACTGGTGAGATGCTTGTTAGGATAAACCATGGACAGAAACAAAAACTACATGCAAATATAACCAATTACAAAAAATAATAATAGATCACACAGAAATTAACACAAGGCACCAAGATTTAATGTGGTTCACCTAATCCCTAGGCTACGTCCACCAAACAGCAAGTTCGATCTTATTACAATGTAGTGATTACAACCTGATTACAATCTATAATCCCTTACAGCTCAATACGGCCACAAGAAGCAATTTTGCATCACAACATAATAAAAATACCTAACCCTAAACCCTTTTATACAAGTATTTTATGCCATTTTAGGGTTACAACATGTCAGCCATATGTCAACTACAATGTCGGCCACGACCCAAAAAAATATTTCAAGGTGATGCCCCGAACCCCACTAATTATGAAGTATATATAGTACTTTCCTGATCAACCACCATAATCTAAAAATCTCCCACTTGGGAACTGATCAGGCTCCACACTAAATAACAATCTCCCACTTGGAGACTGATCCTGTAGCAATACCACTACCACATGGGGCTCCCACTGGATCAAACCACCCTGGACTCTATTGTTCTTTGATTCATGTTCAGTATAAAAGACCAACCAAAGTTGAAGAGGAGTTCAACTTCTCCCTTGTTACAACATTTGTCAACATATCTACTAGATTGTCATTTGTATGGATCTTCTCTACCTTTAGCTATCCATCCTCCAAAACTGATCGAATGAAATGGTACCACAACTGTATGTGTTTGTTCTTAGAAAGCAGAGCTGAATTCTTTGCAAGATGAATGGCACTCTGACTATCTATGAACAAATAATTATCCTTCTGAGGATGTCCCAATTCTTCCAAGAAGAACTGAAGCCATATCATCTCCTTGGTTGCCTCTGTAGCAGCAACATACTCTACCTCTGTAGTGGATAGAGCATTAATCTTTTGTAACCTAGAAACCCAGCTCACAACTACCCCACCAATAGTAAAGACATAACCTGTAGTACTACACCTGGTATCAATATCCCCTACCAAATCTAAGTCAACATAGCCCTGTAAATTAGTAGTAGAGCCCCCAAAGTGTAAACACTTATTGGATGTTACTCTCAAATATCTGAGAATCCACTTGACAGCATTCCAATGCTCAAATCCTGGATGACTCATATACCTGCTAACGACTCCCACTACATGTGCAATATCTGGCCTAGTACATACCATAACATACATTAAGCTTCCTACAGCTGAAGCATAGGGAACCTTGGACGTCTTATCCTCCTCTTTCTGTGTCTTAGGACACATCTCCTTAGTCAACTTCAAATGACCAGGTAAAGGTGTGCTGACAGCTTTAGCATTCTCCATAGAGAAACGTTGCAACACCTTCTCAAGATAATCAGCCTGAGATAGCGTCAATGTTTTGTTCTTCCTATCTCTGCAAATCTTCATACCAATGATTTGTTTTGCTGCCCCCAAATCCTTCATAGCAAATGCATGTGCTAATTAGCATTTCAGCCCCTTAATATGATCCATGTTAGACCCAACTACAAGCATGTCATCAACGTATAAACATAAAATAATGTAGCTATCATCATGCAACCTCTTAAAATAAACACAGTAATCTGAATGACACCTATTATATCCATGCTCATGCATAAAACTGTCAAATTTTAGATACCATTGCCGAGGTGCTTGCTTCAAGCCATATAAACTTTTCTTCAATTTGCACACTAAGTTCTCCTTACCTTTGACCTCAAAACCCTGTGGCTGAGCCATATATATTTCTTCATCCAAATCACCATGAAGAAAGGCTATTTTAACATCCAACTACTCTAAATGCAAATCTTCAGTAGCCACAAGACTTAAAACAGTACGAATAGAAGTCATTTTAACAACAAGAGAAAATATCTTATCAAAACCAATTCCCTTTTTCTGTGCAAATCCTTTTACAACTAACCTAGCCTTAAATCTTTTCTAACCTCCTTCCTCTTCTTTCAACCTGTAAACCCACTTATTCTGTAAAGTCTTTTTACCTGCAGGCAACTTGCATAGATCCCATGTCTTATTCTTTAGCAAAGAGTCCATTTCATCTTTCATTGCAAACTCCCACTGAATCTTAGTATCCACCTGCATAGCTTCATCATAACTTTCAGGTTCACCAACATCAGTAAGTAAAATAGAATACAAAGAGGGAGAAAATCTTTGTGGAGGTCTAATTTGCCTCGTTGACTGTCTAACATTCACTGGTGTGTGTGTGTTATTTTTTATTGCAATTGTTTCACATCATGAGGAATGGCTGGAACATCAGCTTTTGGAGTATCATCCAGCACTACATAATTATCTTCTTTCTTCTCATGTTGCTACAACAAATCTTTGTACAACATTTTCTCATTGAATATGACATCCCAGCTTCTTACAATTTTATGATTTTCAAAATCCCAAAGCCTATAACCAAATTCATTAATGCCATATCCAACAAAGACACATTTCTTTGATTTAGCTTCTAGCTTGGTTCTATTTTCAGAGTCTATATGAGCAAAAGCTTCACAATCAAAGGTCTTGAGAAAAGAATAACTCACCTTCTTACCAATCCATGCTTCCTCTGGAATACCACAACCCAAAGGAGTAGAGAGACCTCTATTAATGAAATATACTGTAGTATTGATGACCTCCACCCACATGTGTAAGGGCAACCCAACATGCAACCTCATGCTCCTTGCGTGCTCCATTATAGTCTTGTTCATGCGTTCAGCCACTCTATTTTCCTACGGAGTCCTTGTAACAATTTTTTGTCTATGAACACCATTAGTGGAGAAATAATCTTCAAATTCATGACTGCAATACTCACCACCATTATCAGATCTGAGACATTTTAATTTCTTACCAGTCTAATTTTCAACCAAGCATTTCCATTTCTTAAAAGTTTGAAATACATCAAATTTCTTTCTAAGGAAATAAACCCATACTTTTCTAGTTGTGTCATCAATAAATGTAACATAATAATGAGAGCCACCAAGCAAAGATACCTGAGCTGGTCCCCATACATCTGTATGCACAAGCTCTAATTTCTCCTTTTTATTTTCCTTCCTAGTCTTTACAAAACTCACTCTCTTTTATTTTCCATACACACAACTTTCACAGTAATCCATATTAACACATTTTAGACCTGGTAAAACTTTTTTTGAATGAAGTACTTTCATAGCTTTCTCACTCATGTGCCCAAGTCTATTGTGCCACAACGCTATAGCAGAATCTACAGCAACTATTTGTTCTCCCTACTCAACTGCAGCAATTGTTCTTGAACATTCATTTTTCTATGAAACAATCAAAGTAGAAGGAACAATATGACATGTACAAAGATATAAGGTGCCTACTTTCACACCTTTTGCTACTACAAGGGAACCTTTTGAAACCTTCCAATTTTTATCATTAAAAGTAACTACACAACCCTCATCACCGAGTTGCCCCACTGAAATTAAATTCCTACTTAACCTTGGAACATGTCTTACCTCATGTAGTAGCCAATGATTCCCATTCTACAACTTAATCTTAATTTTTCCCTTTCCAACAATCTGACAGGGTTCATTATCTCCCAAATAAACAAGCCCAAAATCCCCTTGGACATAATCAATGAAATAACCTCTATGAGGTGTAGCATGAAATGAAGCACCAGAATCTAAAACCCATGAATCATCAACACTTTCTAAAGATAGAAGCAAAGCATCCTCTTCGAATTTGTTACTTACCACATTTGCCTCCTTGTCTCCATCTGATTTATCTCCTTCATTTTTCTTTTGATTCCAACAATCTTTCTTTTTGTGCCCTAGTTTCCCACAGTACCAATAGTCATTTGGTCCTCTTGATTGAGACCTCTTCCCCTTTGACTTTCCTCTTGATTTCCCACGATTTTCAACTTCCTCTCTCAGTCGATCTGCCCCTACTTTGTGCATTCAAAGAACTTCCTGATGTAGATCCACCTGAGAATTTCCAATGAGTTTCCTCACTCAAAACAACACTGATCACATCATCATATTTTAGGGTACTAGATCCAGGAATATAATTACTCACCACCATTACCAAGCCATTCCAGCTTTCAGGCAAAGAACAAAAAATTAAGAGAGCCCTAATTTCTTCATCAAAATTTATACCCATAGAAGATAACTGTCTAGTAATAGTATTAAACTCATTTAAATGATCTGCAACAAATCCAGCTTCTGCCATTTTTATATTAAATAAACGCTTCATGAGAAATACCTTGTTTGAAGTGGAGGGCTTTTCATACAGTGTCGCTAGGGTTTTCATCAACTCTTCTGTCGTCTTTGCTTTTGTAATATTAAATGACACTGATGGTGCCAAGCATAACCGAATGCTTCTGAGTGCCTTTCTATCCAAAAGATCCCATTCAACATCTAACATAGTTCCTTGATTCTTGGCTTTGCCTTCCAACGGCTTCCATAAATCCTTCTATTACATATAGTCTTCCATTTGCATCTTCCATAACTAGAAGTTCTGCCCATTAAACCTATCAACCCTCAGCTTACCCTCATCTGCCATTGCTCTCACTCAACTGTGAGACTCCCACTCAAGTGTGAAACTTTCCTGTAGAGGATAACTGAAAAAACAACTAGGCTCTAATACCAATTGTTAGGATAAACCACAGACATAAATAAAAACTACATGCAAATATAACCAATAACAGAAAAAAATAACATATTACACAGAAATGAACACAAGGCACCAAGACTTAACATGGTTCACCCAATCCCTGGGCTACGTCCACCAAACAACAAGTCCGATCTTATTACAATCTAGTGATTACAACCTGATTACAATTCGTAATCCCTTATAGCTCAATACAGCCACAAGAAGCAATTTTGTATCACAACATAATGAAAATACCTAACCCTAAACCCTTTTATACAAGTATTTTATACCATTTTAGGGTTACAACATGTCGGCCATGACCCAAAAAAAAATTCGAGGTGATGCCCTGAACCCCACTAATTATGAAGTATGTACAGTACTTTCCTGATCAGTCACCATAATCTAACAATGCTTCCCCTGGGTGTGGAAAGAATCTTGATGATATAAGGTGTCTCTGAAACTTGTTCAAGTGTCCCTATGTCGATACTGATGGTGACTCCTTCCATAACTATTGAGAAGAAGTGCAAATCTAGCAAGGATTGTTGTAGAACCTATTTCAAAGAACCAACAGTCTCCTCAAATGAGAGAGAGACCTTCTGCAACTATTGTACATAAGGATCCATAATCACGTCAGCCTGTAAAGATTGATCATGTAGAGAATAGACATGAGGGTCAAAGTGGGCCCTCACAACAATTGTAGAAGGATCATCCTCATCAAAGAGAAGTAGGATATCATCAAAGAAGTCCTCAAAATATACTGTGTATGACTCCATGAAAAAACCTAAAATGTCTGCCAAGAAGTCATCATTTGAGGCAAGAACTAGAAGATAAAGTGTACCTTATTGTGCTGAAGTACATGAATCTGCCACTATGAAAATGGATGAAGAATTTGCCTCAAAGAGAAGATGAATATCATCTAGGATGTCTCCCACATCTTCAATGTGAGACTCCATGAATAGGCTAGTGATGGTGGGAAGGAAGGAAGTCTCATGAAGGTAAAGTAGGAAGACATAAAAGGTCCTACTGCACTGAATCCAAAGCATTTGTGGCTGAAACATGATTAGTAGGAACAATATGAGCATCTAGAGGTGTGATCTCATCTGAAGAGGATGCAGTTGCAACTGGAGGTAAAAGATATTTTGGGAATGGAGGAATGTGTGGGTCTCCATATAGCTCCCAAAGATAGATCTAAAGATCATATGGATACCATAACTTGGCAATGACCTTATAAAAATTAGAAGAAGAGAGACTATAATAAATGATACCCAAAAGTCTGTTAATAGATGGTTGTTCTTCAGTGTCAGAGATCAATTCGTTGGAACATAAATAAGGAAATACTTCCTTATGCTTTCTTCTTAGATGATCAAGGAGTGTATCACTCCACTTGTGATAGTTTCTTTTTGTCAACCTAGGTCTAACTCCATGCTGACATGTGAAACAAAACTTCATGAGATCAATCAATGAACCTCCCAAAATGTAAAAGAAATCAAAGAACCCCCCCCACCCCCCAACCCTCTAATGTATGATTTAGGTACTTGGTAGCCACTTGCCAATTTAGGGCCTATTTCTGAAAGTAGTATTTTTGTCCATAGAACCTATAATATGATTACAAATCTAGAAAGTAGAAAAAAATACACTTTCAAAAAAATGGGAACCTAATTTGGAGTCCAGATGAACCTATACTAATTATTTTAAGTGGCAAAAATCAAGATTTGTGAGTTGCAAAAAAATTTAGGAACAAAGATCTCAAACCACCTACACCAATGTGTAGATCACGAAATTCTACCAAAAAAAAAAAATTGCTCACAAAAAGGAGTCTATATGAGGGAGATATCACTGTTTGAAAATCACTGATACTGATTTTTTTTTTTTGAATCACCACCATGCCTCCAAAAATCAAATGGCTCTAGATTTTTCCTCAAATGTTCGATTTGGATGAAACAAAATCTAATTTGGAGGTTTTTTGACCTTCTAAATGTGATGCAAATATCTAATTTGCACCAGCAAGCACTAATCTTCACCTGCAAAAAATCTCTCCTATGGCCCGATGGCCAAATTTTTTTGAAAAATAATGTAGATCCAAAAAAAATAGCAGAGATACGGATGAAAAAAATACATATCTAAAAATTAAATGTATAGATCTGAAATAATCATACCAATTCTGCAAATTAGTCCTTCGGGTGCCAGTTTGCAAAAAAAAATTGCCTCAATTTTGACTATGCCTAGGGTAGGCAAAATTATAGTCAAAATTTACCAAATCGACGCGCTAGACATAATGGTGAGGTCTACTTCGGCTCTAGATGCTCTCAATGACTACATACTTTGGATTCAGGCTGAGATGTTGAAGCAATAATGGTCTCAAATGACTATGTGTAGAGAAATTCTCCAAGCTCTGATACCATGTAATAATTTGGTATAGCTCTGATACCATGTAAGAATTTGGTATAGATCTGATACCATGTAAGAATTTGGTATAGCTTTGATACCATGTAAGAATTTTTCTTAGGGTAAGATTCACCCAAGATCGTACAACTCGAACACAAGCACAACTGTAGACCAAAAAAGAGTATGATCAATATATTAAAGCATGTCCTCATACATTGCTCTATATTGTATGTACAATCACACTAGGAGTGTCTATATATAAAGGCCTCTCAAGAAGCACCTCGAGTGTCTCTAAAAAGAATGAGGAGATAAGATAAGCATGACAACTAAGCACACATCTTATCCTTCATTCTAGATAAGAGGATAAGAATGACAAGGTGTATCTCAAGTAGAGATGTTGTAGACACCATGTGCTTCATTAGTGTGCTAACTCCTGTGTTGTTGACACCATGTGCATAAAAGAGGTGTGAACTCCTATGTTGTCAACATGACAACTCATAAGAGTGCGTATACTCCTAGGTGACTAATAAATAAATATTAAAACAATGCATTAACCTAAGTAAACTTAAGTAAGTGTAAATAGTGAATAATTATTTACACCAACAAAAAGACCACATTTCTTTGGTGAAGGAGTAGTGGATAAATAGGTGATCTACAGACTCTTCTTGGTTTTTGCACAAGACACATCTATTTGGAATAAGAAGACCTCTTTTGCTTGGATTGTCTATTGTGAGAATCCTGTTATGGAGTAAAAGGCAAAAGAAAATGTTGATTTTAGGGATAAGGCCAAGGAACCATGTTGATCTTCATTATAAAATGTATTAATTATACTCTAATGTATGTGAGCCTTAGTGTAAACATATTAAAATGATTCTTAAGAAGGTGTATATGCCTTAGTGTGGTGCTATGCAATTAAATGTACGTTTGGGAAGCTCTAACAGGATGACCTAATTAGTTATTTGGAAAGAGTATAAAGGAAAGATGTTTTCTTTTGTTCTAATGTATCACATTTATCATGGATTATGTATGTGGTTAGAGGATACAAGTAGTAGTTCTAGATGATTATAGTATAGCATAGATTGATTTGGTTGATGGTATTAGGCTTCAAATGATCTATTTTGGCACATAAGTTGTTGACCAATCAATTCACTATTTTAGATATGTTATCCTAAAGTTTTAATCCTCATAGTTGTTGGAGTAATTTAGACATTGGCTCTAATTGTTTCCCTATTAATCTTTAACATGTTTAAAACCTTCTAATAAGGGTTCAAGGTCTCCTAACAGGGATTTGTCCTCTAAAAAAGGACTATTGTACTAAATGCATTGTAATTAGCTCCTAATAAGGTCACATCCTTTCATAGGGATCTTATATATTAGTACTCTATCTTGTGGGTGCCATCTCCACCAGGGTTTTCCCTTTGCAAAAGGGTTTCCCTAGTCAACAAATCATTGTGTTCTGGTCAATAGTTTTCTCTTCTACATCATTGTTTTAATTGTTCAAGTTAGAACTAATAAGTTTACATTTAAGTTTAATTGTTTAGAACCAATTCACCTCCCCCCCCTAGTTTTTTGTGGACTAAAATTCTTAAAAATTGGTATCAAAGCATCAAGTCCTCTTTGAGAAGGAATCTTTATAACTTGTGGAGGTCCATAGCTTACAAGGAGAGTTTGAAGTTTGATGGTGAGAACTATGATAATTGGAAGGATAATATGCAAAGATATTTGATTTGCACAGGGATTGACTATTGGTTGATTACAAAGATAGAATTTGATGTTAAGAAAGATAATGATCTAGCTTTGTGCACATATGAGGAAAATAAAAATCTTCCAAAGTAATTTGATTACAAGGAAAGCACTGAATACTACACTTTCAAAAGCTAAATTCATTGAGGTAAAAGGTTTTAATCTCACTTATGACAAATGAGCTAGATTAGAAAGATTATATGAAGGTGATGAACATACAAAAAAAAGTGAAGTTGCAAAATTGAGAATCTAAGTTAGAGAGTGCTAGGCTGCAAGAAGATGAATCTATTAGTGTAGCACTTATTTAAACTAGTTTGCAAAGAAACATTTAAAATTTTAACTAAACATTTATAGACTAAATGACATTAAACATTACTTCATGATAAGCTAAAGGAAACATGTTTGAGGCAAGCAAACCAAGAATGGTAGGCTCCTTAAGTGTGACCTTGATGGTGACGATGTGTCCATTGATTAAGGGATGTGTGCTCACGTATGCTCAAGCTCCAAGTGGTCAGTGATCACGTTTGGTGGATAAAGTATTCAATAATGGAGGTTTGTATGGATTTTGACATGGTGAGGATGTAGATGGCTATGGTGCGGTGGCTGATGGGGCATTATAAGTTTGCATGGAAGTTGATTTGAATTGTGAGAGGGAAGTGTTTGATTTATAAGCTAAGGAGTAGTGAGATGGAGGGTCAAGATGCGAGGATGAAGGATTGATGAGGAAGGGCTAGGATGCTATGAAAGGGAAGCACATGGATTGTACTTGTTTGGAACCAATCAAGGACAGACACTTGTCACAAGGAGGATGAGTGTGAGGGGATGAGAAAAATAGTTCATCAAAGGGAGTTATGAGGAGGAGTGTGGAAGAGGAATTTAAGAGGCTTTAAAGATTCTTCAAGTAATGCAAGAGCCTTTAAGGCTCTTGGATAGGAATGTAAGAGGGATAGGATAAAACTTTGACTTTGGTTTGTTTAGGACTTTTGTAATTCCTACCCCTAGTTAACTTTTTTTATTTTATTGTCGAACTCTTTTAGGTCAGTTCATGTTTATGCTTGATGATTAGTGATAGTATTTTCCAGATTATTGGATATTGTTTTCATACTTAGTTGATTATATGATGAGACTACTTTGGTACTAGTTAGTTCATGTATGCATGATTATACATTGATGATGATTATTTACAATGATTTTAGTTATTTAATGATGTTAGCTAGATGCATTATTTATGTGTATTCTATGGATACTTACCCCATACTACATGTGTATGGTGTGTGTGTGTGTTTTCTTTATATGTGACATTTTTGATGTGGTTAAGGAAGGGTATCACAATCATCTGCTAGTCGAGATCTACATGATGCCCCTCTTCCTGCCATTGCATGTTTAGTTTAGAATATATTTGTTTGTACATGTGTGGATTTTATGCAAATTACAGGTACTGGGTATGCATCGACTTCCCTAAATTACCAGGATGAGCGTACCCTATTGCAATATGTCAATGGTAAGAGAGGGGAGATAAATTCTTGAGTCCAAATCCTAACCTTTAAACCAATTGTCCTAGAAAGTTAGGACAAGTATCTGAGATGATTACACTTCCGAATTTGCCGTATGACATAAATTTGTGATTATAACCCTTGAGTTTGATCTTGTATGTTATATTTTATGATGAGTCTTCATATTTTGTTTTGTAGGTCTTTGGTAAAAATTTTTTGTTAATTAAGTCAAATTAAAAGAATATTTGATGATTTAATTTAATGGAAAAATATTAAGCTAATTTCAATATTTAATTAATTGAGAAATTAATTAAATAAAAAGAATTAAATTTAAAGAGAAAATTATAGTTCTAAGTTTAGAGCGTAATAATATTAATTTAAGTTAATAATAATATATATTTAGGAGATCATTTTTAAATAAATGCTAAATATTATTATTTAAGTTAATAAATATTTTATCAAAAATGCTTCTAAAATTAATTAAAGAGAGAAAGAGAAATTAATTTATTAAAGATATTTTTAATTGCAAAAAGTGTGCATGAATATTCAAAAAAGTAAATAAAGAGTTAAAATATTGTGATCAACAAGTTCCCTTAGGTGATCGCACAATTAGTGCCCTGAATTTAGGAGAGAACTCCTTATCAGAGATTGAGAGTTCATTTCGTAGGGACCAGGATTTTTGGAGAAGGGATTTTTAGAGAAAACGTTTTGAGCGAAAAGAGAATTCTCTCAAAATCTTTGGGTGAGTCAGAGTCTAGTGTTTTATTCACCCAATGAATTATGTTCTTTGAAATTTTTGTCTACATCATGTTTGTTGAATCTTTCAATCTTTCATTTTGAATTTACCGGTATTCCTATCAAACTTCTATCTGTATATGAGGATTGAAAGATTAGGAACCCTTCGTTCTATAAATTGAATAGTTGATTATTTTAATTAGGAATAGTTTTGAAATGAAATCAAAATTTAGAATGAAAATTTGATTGGTTTATTTGGGTTTCCCTATCAGATTAAATTCATAATTATTATAATATATATATATAGGGGGTCTTTTTTTTTTAAATATATATATTAAACAAAAAAATTAAATAAAAAAATTGGGGAGGGAGGCGGGACCCATACTCCACCTCCCCTCCCAGTAATAATTTGAGTCGCGGTTGCTTGCAGTAGTACAGCGGCAGTAGCCATTGAAGGTCAGTCGATTGGCCTAAAATGCTTTACTATATGCATTTTAAAATATATATACTTTATTAGTTATAATTTTTATTAAATAGAATTATTATTTATTAATAAATTTTGCTATTTATTAATTAATTAATGATTAATAAGTTGTTGATATATATATATTTTTAATAATTATTAATTAATTAAATTAATTTTAGTATAACTAAGTTTTAATTAATATTAAATATTATCTAATAAAGATTATATTTATTTATTTTATTACTATTAATGCTTTTGATTTTTAATAAAATTATAATTTTTTTTTTAGATAATTAATAATTATTATTTTATTATTTTAATAAATAATTATCTTTAAATTATTTTAGGAGATTTAATTGCAATCCTTGTAATCTTATAAGATAAGGGTAATTGTGCAATATGTTCAAACATGAGAAATGAGTTAAGGTGTAAGGGTAGTATGTAAATCTTATCTACTCAAAAATTTAAACCTTATTGTTAACTTAGATTATGTGTCTTCAAAATCAAACAAAACTATGAAACCACACTAGTAACTATATGTTGTCTTTTGTTTTGGGTTTGGGTTGACTAAAGTGTTGACCAGTCTTAGGATGTTTACCAAAGGCTCAACAATTCTGGTTTTGTGACGTCATGATGATGAATTGATCTTGATATTTTATACTAAACCATGGTAATGTGTCTGGTATGCTCTATGATGAGTTTGAATCTATTGTTCATTATTGCTTTCCAGTGTTCTTATTTGAAATTGAGATGAATGGTGTGATCTTTTTGACCTAACCTTTGAGTTTTCAATCAGTTATTTTTGGATGCTTTCTAGTTGCTTGAAAAAGGACTGAGGTGTTATTGTGAATTGTCTTTTGATGCTTTTCAGTCACTTGTATAAGGCTGAGGTGAAAACTGTGATTCTTTGATTTGTACTTTTATGAACCTAGGGTGGGTAATTTGTATGTTAAGTTGGGAAGTGGCTTGCAATGGAGGCTGAGGCCCTTAAAAGGTTGATGGGTAACCCATTGCAAGTAGTTCATAAGTAAAAACACTACATTAGATGAGAGTAAAATAAACCTAATAAGAGTCTTTGTCTTTCCTCACCCATGCCTTGAGTGCTAGTACAGACTAGGATGGGAGTGGAGAGGATGCTTGGTTGCGACCATGCATCGTTAGTATTCCTTGTCAACATGAAATGATACTAGTGCTGCATAGGGTCACTAGGCTCTGAAAGATTAAAAGATTAGCCGAGTAACCCCAGAGTTGGCTCGTGTGATGACACTTGCCCACTAATACTATAGATTCCCTACGTGTCTTTGTTTTCCTTTGGGTTTAGATGTCATTTTATCTTGGAACCCTTTAGTTAGATTACTTTTAGGGTTTTTCTTGACCTAGATATTACTTTTCATTTTTGGGATTGATATCCTATTTGGGACTTGAGACTATCTCCTCAACGCAGTGGGAGTGGACCATTTTGGGTTACCACGAGGTTGGGTGGTAGTGCTTTTTATGTTTACCATTGAGATTTGTCTGTTGATGTCATGATTGGATTTCCTTGTGCTACATTTCCTTTCATTCTATCTTTGTGTATTATGATGGATGGTTATATCTATATGATGGATGATTTTACTTATTATATTGTATTTTATTTCATGGATCCAAAAGGGATGATGTAATCTATTTCATAAATGCATATTCTTTTAGCCTTTCATACCTTGTGACATGTACAATGGATGATTGTGCATTCCAAATTAATGCCAAGTGGCATTCAGAACAAATGTATATTATTTAAATAGATTGAACTTGTAGTTATTCTTTCATGTGGATGTGTTATTTATTGGACTTCATATTGTTTAAATTTAAATGTGATTCAATGTCTTGGGATCCTTAAGGAATGTAATCTGTTATGTTTGCTTACGTATGATTGTATGTTATTGCTTCCGCTATTTTATAATTGTTGTTATATGTTATTTAAATTTTGTTTTTGGCAAACATAGTAAATGTTTAGGTTAGTTCTTTTGAATCCCTTGGTGGGGTGTTACAACTTTCTTAACCCTTGGTTAAAGTTGTGCACATGCTTAGGGAAGGGATTAGGCTTAGCTTAGGAGGAAATTAGAGTGCAAGTGGTATGTTAGAGGGATGCAAGTGGGCTAACACTTATGAGGTAGGTTAATTAGTTGGTTAAGTGTGGTTAGCATGGGTTAATGGGTTAGATTTAGCTAATTGTAGGGATTTAGGCATAGTTAGGGGTTGGGAATTCATTTGAAATGATTTATTATATCAAAGGGAATTTTGGGGATTAAATTAAATAGATTTATGCATTTATTTAAATTAATAGGAGAATAGGTATTTAATTGATATTTAGACTTTGGGTTTGACATTTGATTTTATCAATTGTGCTATAGTTGATTAATTGAATTAATTAACAAGGGGATGACATTGAATTAATCAAATATTAAATATCTGATTAATGACACCTTAGGAGATGACTAAATAGGATTACTTATATGACGAAATCAGATTTAGGCATCTATAATTAGGTCATATGTGTAGAGTGTTACTAAGATTGCTACATGAATATAAAACTTTGGAGGAACTAATCAAAAGATGAAGTTTGCTATAAGATTTTGAAATCCTTGACTCTTGTTTATGACAAGAAGGTAAATTCTATTAAGAATTTATTCCTCTTATAAAATATTTTAAGAAAAAAACTTTGATTGGGAAATTGCAAGCTTTTGAAACTAGTAGATTAAGAGATGCTTTGCCTAGAGTCGAGATTGCTTTTGAAACTAGTGTGCATAGTGATAAAAGAGTACTAACAAAGGTTTCAAGCACTAGTGGAGATTATGCAAGGGATTGGGCAAAGAGTTAGGATGAAGAAAAGAAGATTGATGAGCTTGTTTCACTAATTGAGAAATGAGGACCTAAAAGTAAGAACCATGCTTTTGTTTGTTGCCATTACAAAGAAATCGATCATTTTTCTTTTTGATATCCTAAGAGAGAACCAAAGGTTAAACCCATAAGAGCACACAAATCAAAGATTCATAACACATGTCTCTATGTGAGTGCTGATGAAATTGAATATAAAAAGAATAATTTTTTAGATAGTGATGATGGAGATGCAATTAGATTCATTGCTATAAAGGAAGAATGTCTTGTTAAGGAAGAAATACAATTGTTTCACATGTTGAGAAAAATAAATCTAATTGGATAATGGACAATGGATATTTACATCATATGATAGGTGACATAAATAATTTTTTTGAGTTTTATAGCTATGATGGTGATGTAGTTAGAGTTGGTAACAATGCACCTTGTCCTATTAAGGGAAAGGGATCCATTACTCTTGATGGTAAAACTAACACTGAGGATGTATATTTTCTTGATGGTTTGAAACACAACTTGTTGAGTGTTGGACAACTTGTTCACAAGGGATATCATTTGCAATTTTATTGAGAAGACATAAACAACCAAGGATAAGCATGACAAACTAATTGACATAGGTACATGAACAATTGAATCCTATTGAGATCAGTTGTTTGGTTGCAAAAGTTGATGACATTATTTTTATGTGGAAATGATGAGGCAAGTAACAAGTTTTTAGATGAAATGAAAAATGAATTTGAGATGTTTGTGACTGGTGAGATGAAATGCTTTCTAGGATTGCAAGTAACACAAACTAAAGATGACATTTTCATATCTTAGACTAAGTATGTTAAATAACTATTAGCAATATTTGGTATGGGGAATTCTAAACATGTTGGAACACCTATGGTGATTGGATGCAAATTGTCTAACAAAGATGAATCACCTAGTGTTATGCAAACAAGGTACATATCTATGATTGATATATTACAATATTTGATTCATACATAACCATATATAGAATATGCAGTTGGGATTGTAGCAAGATTTCAAGAAGATCATGAATAGACACGCTTTGCAACAATAACAAGATTTTTTAGACATGTGAAAGGAACTATATAAATTTTGGCTTGTTGTATGACATATATTAGTGATTTGACATTGTATGTATATACTTATGATGATTGGGAAGGAAAATGTCGATGACATAAAAATTACAAGTGGAGGAGAAAACTTTATTGGTGGAAGGTTGTTATCTTGGTTGAGTAAGAAACAAGATTGTATTTCACAATCCACAACAGAGGCAAACTATGTTCCAGCAACTAACAATTACAATAAGATAATGTGGACAAAGAAAATGTTGAAGGATGTTGGTATATTATTTTTAGAACTTACCATTATGCATTGTGATAACACAAATACAACAAGTATGTCAAAAAATCCTATTTTACATTCAAAGACCAAACACATTGCAATCAAGTATCATTTTCTAAGAGAGAAAGTTATAGATAAACATTTTAGATTAAAGTATGTAGTCACAAAGAAGCAAATAATAACTATATTTATAAAATCATTGGCTAAGGACACCTTTGAGTTCCTAATGGGTATTCTTTGAGTAATGTCCTCACCTTGTATAGAGTAATTGATGCAACATTGCATTAACCTAGTATAATCAAAGCAATATTCATTCATCTAGACATGATGCTTGGCATTGCTCCTTTGAGGGAGTGGTTAAAGTAAGAAAGAGCTAATTGAAGAAATTTTATGATTTAATTTTTACTCAACATTGTTTGTTGGCACTTGACACATTTGTGGTTACAAATTGGCTTGACCAAGTGAAGGTACTTTGATGAGGATTTTCATCAAAGGGGGATCATTTTAGATTGATGTTGATATTTTGCATATTGACACCTTTTCGTTGATGTCAAAGTGGGGGAGTTCAATGAAAAACCAAAAGTAAGATCTATTGAAGTCAAGGAGAGAGTACCAAAAGTTAGAAAGGTTGTATATGTTGAGGATTCTTAGAAAATTATATTTAGAAGTTTATTATTGGATTGATGGGTTTTCATGATATGTTGTCATCAATGCTAAAGGGGGAGATTATTAGGAACATAAGTTTGGTTGACACTTGGATATATTGCTTATGTGTTGTATTGATGACAATATATGTTAATGTGATCATGACAAACCAAGATTATATAACATAGGAAGATTATTAACATTGACACTTGGATGTATTGCTTATGTGTTGTATTGATGACAATATATGTTTATGTGATCATGACTGAAAAAGACTATACATATCATAGGAAGATTATTGACACAATAAAGTTGGCATACAAAAGGTTAAGCTACACGAGCTTAGGATTATGTTCATGAATGCATATAGATATGCGTGTATTGATGACAATATATGCTAATGTGATCATGACAAACTAAGATCATATATCTAGCATAGGATGATTATTAACACTAACACTTGGATGTATTGCTTATGTGTTGCACTGATGACAACATATGTTTATGTGATCATGACTGAAAAAGATTATATATATCACAGGAAGATTATTGACACAATAAAGTTGGCATACAAAAGGTTAAGCTACACAAGCTTAAGATTATGTTCACGAATGCATATAGATATGTGTTGTATTGATGACAATATATGTTAATGTGATCATGACAAACCAAGATTATATATAGCATAGGAAGATTATTAACACTGACACTTGGATGCATTTCTTATGTGTTGTATTGATGATAATATATGTTCATGTGATCATGACTAAAAAATATTATATATATCACAAGAAGATTATTGACAGAATAAAGTTGGCATACAAAAGGTTAAGCTACACGAGCTTAGGATTATGTTCACAAATGCATATAGATATCATATCTATGTTTATTTGAGTTTATATAAAGTTATGGTTGAGTTACAATTTATTTTTTAAAGACTAGTAGCATACTTGGTATGCAAGAAATAATGACAGAGGCATTGGCAACATATTGGCTATAACTTATCGACAAGGTTGACTCAACATCAACGAGCTTGGATTGTGGTAGAAGACATTTTTGTGATACTATGTTCGTGATAGAAAGGATTATAGATCATTTTGGAAAGGTCATTGTTGTGAAGCATACAATATGTTTTACTAATAGCTAACTATGTTGAGGAAACATGTTGATCTTCATTATAAAATGTAGTAATTGTACTATAACATGTGGGAAGCTAAATTTAAACTTTGTAATGATTATTGAGAAGGCATGTATGCCTTAGTGTGGTCCTATATAATTATAAGTATATTGGGGAAGCTCTAATAGGCCGACCTAATTAGTTATTTGGAAATGGTATAAAGAAAGATATTTTCCTTTGTTGTAATGTATCACATGTATCTTGAATCTTGTATATGGTCAGAGGATGCTTTCTTGAATACTAGATAATCAAGTTAGAGAAAGATTGATTTGGTTGATAGTATTGGGCTTCAAAGGAGCAATTTTGGCAAGTAAGTTGCAGATTAGTTAATTTACTATTTTGGATATATTATCCCAAGTTTTGATCTTCATAATTGTTAGAACAATTTAGCTAGTAGGTCTAGTTGTTTGCCTATTAACATTTAACAAGTTTAGAACCTTCTAACAAAGGTTCAAGGTCACCTAATAGAGATTTTTCCTCTAACAAGGATTTTTGTACTAAATGCATTGTAATTGGCTCCTAACAAGGTTGCATCCTCTCACAAGGAACTTACATATTAGTACACTATCTTGTGGGTGCCATCCTCACTAGAGTTTTCCCTCTGATCAAGGGTTTCCCTAGTCAACAAATCATTGTGTTATGATCAACATTTTTCTCTTGTTGTGTCTCGTTGTTTTAATTATTAGAGTTAGAATTAATAAGTGTGGACTTCAGTTTAATTTCTCACAACTGATTCTCCCCACCCTCTCAGTTGTGTGTGGACTTTACTTCTTATCACTTATTAGATAAATTGATTGTTAAAAACATATTAAAAGTAAATCCTTACTTTTATTGAAAATTATAAACTATATTCTAATCATTAAAAGTGAACATTAATTTATAATTAGTTTTTACATTTTCATTGATAAGATTGTGATTGTATTGCATAAATTCTAAAACATTTAAAATATAAAATATAAAATATGATAATATTTATTGAATTAAAATTTTTACATCAAAAACTATAATATATTAAAAAAAAGAAAATAATGATATTTGTAATTAAAGTTTAAATATTTATAGTTCTTATTTTGTTTTCAAAAGGAAATACATTTTATAACGAATGAGGCTTTTTAAAAGTAGAAGAAAATGAAATAAAATTAACTTTAACAAAATAAAGAATATAAAACTTTGATAAATTAAATTATAAAAAATAAAGTGAGTCAATTCAATCGAAATTTTTTCAAGTTCATATTTTAATTCTGGCATAAAAAAAGTAGAATCTTTATGTTAGTAGAATAATAGTTATGATAGGCAAGAGCCTACAACACAATGGTAACTTGTGAGCCTCTCATGTGGGAGGTCTTGGGTTCAAATCTACTTAACACACAAAATAAATAATTATAACAAATAACAATTATGAATCTAGGCTTCGATCATTTACCGATTAAAAAAAAGAATAATACTTATGTTCGTGGCATTTGGCTTTATGCATATTGTTTAAATTTATTTAGTAAATTAAGATTTTCTATTGCACTTGCTTTCATACCTCTAAATGTTGTTGTAATCCACAAGTTAAACTTGTATAGGTGCCTTCAATGCATCACTCAATCTGTCATGCATTCTCCTTTCTCTTACACAATTTTGCATAGTAAGTGTATGTTGTAGATGCTTGACACATGTTCTTTGTATATAAGAGATGCATATCATATATCCATGACTTGTATTGGCAAGAGAGAATAGGATGTCTCAATTACTGCCTGCAATTGACAACACAACAATTTATTTATTGCCAAAATTAAGTGTGTAGGCTACTATTTGCATCAAAGCTAGATGATATGCATTTATCTTTGGTTTCTTCTCATGAATTGGAATATGAGAATGAAGATTGGAGTTTATAAAGTTTTGAATAATATCTAGTAGTAATCATTGTGACCCAAAAAAAGAAGCATTGAAAGTTTATATTTCTAATTCACTACTTGAATTTCATTTTTGCAATGCTGGAATAGAACTTGAAAGAAGTGTGTCGTCAACTAATCTTACCAAAATTCCTTAGAATCTTAGTCAACTCGATTTACAACACAATCCAAAGTATTGGCTCACTATGAAGCTAATGTCTTCAAACATTCCTAATAGAAGAAATTCGTGTATTGCTTTTAGAGTTGAAATAGCCAAGTATGGTGATGTTTTTTGTGCCATTTTTTCTTTTTTGAGTTACAATACACATTTAAAAGTTGAGCCACATGAGAGACATAATAGAAATGAAATTTTATAATTAAAATTGGTATGTTTCTTAATGGGATAGGAAGCTCAAAGAAGGTCATAAGGAAAGGATAATGAGATACTTATGCATCATCCAAACAACATGTTAATAGAAGGGAGGCAACTTAGGTCTACAATGATCATTGTTTCTAATTTTGGCTGATATTCTCCTTTGATTGGCAATGTAGCCCAGTAACTCAAGTGAATGAGATCAAGTTCATCTTGCATATGTTGCCCATCTGGCTATGCACAATCATCTACTCTCTGGTCTACACTTAAATGACCTCCTTGTTTGTAGAGCAGGGAGCTAACATGGACATAAACACAAAAGACTTTTGCATACCCCTTGCAGGCATGTCCATGCTTGAAATCCTTAGTGTTGCAGCATGGATATTCATCTATAGAAGGATCTTGGTCCCTCTTGCTTACAAAATCACACACAACCCAAAGGGTTAGAGAGAGCTTCAAAGAATGTGTGCGAGGATAGTAATTGGCATACTTTCCATGCTGATAACTTTGTGTAGTTGATATATACACATTGAGGTATGTTAGCCACCCAAATGGCTCCAGCTCTATAATCATCTTCTAGAAAAATCCTCAATATGGTCTCATTGGTGCCTTAGAGGTGATCATGTATGTGGGTCAAGTTGAATTCTTCAATGGGCATGCACTAGATAAGTTTAGAAGCTTTGGAAGTGCATTTTGCATGACATATATTATCCCTTTGAAATTATGTAAGAAATATCTAGGTAAGTATTCTAATGAACATAAAAAAGAAGCTTAAAAGCTTGGTTGGATCCTAGGCAACCTTAACAATGGTCACTTTCTATTTCTTACTGACAATCATGTGTCATATCATGTGTGCAAGATGGTATGAGTTTATTAATTTGTACAAAGAGGGAGATGTAGATGAGGAACTCCAGATAATATAAAAAGCTACAATTTATCAATTTGTTGATAGTTGGGGTATTTCATGATGATCTTAACATCATTAAACACCCTAATTTTTCTAAGGTTGAAGTTGTTACAAAGTGCAACAAGTGTGGTGGATGTGATCATCATGGGTTATGGAACTTTCTTACTAAAATAAGACAATGGATCTTATCATGGGATTATAGTACTAGTATTAGACTAAAGTACAAACAATATGTCAATAATTGTGCTAGGATATTTTTCTATTCAAATTGTAAAGTAGAGCCATGATGTGTGGTGTGCTACACTCCATTCAATTTGATATTTTGTAGGGCTTGCTAATATATGTTTGGTCTTTGATGCAGGAGCATCCAGAGGTATAAGGGCAATCCTGTGTCACCCAAAAAAATGTACTTAGACTTAGTTTCTGTTTCATGTGTTTTCATGTCTGGATACCCATTTGGGTCAAATAAAGGTTCCAACTCTCACAGTTCCACTATCAGTGTTCTAGGTTAGAGTATTTGAACACCTTGGGATATGTGTAAATGCCAAAAAAATAGGAATATGTAATTAAGCCATAATTTTGGTAAATTAGAGGGTGTAAATTGGTCAGATGAATGTAATTGTAATTTAGAGCATTCCAAAAAAAGAATCAAGTCAAAAGGCCCCATGGTTTGAAAATTATTGCAGTTTTTTAGTTTCTAGAGACCTCCTAAGAATGCTTCAAAGTCAGGTTAGGGGTATTAAATGACCTCAAAAAGGCCAAAAAATGGGGGACGAGAAAAGATGGTCCATAGGGCTATAGAGCACTTCAAGAGCTTTTCGAAAATGTAAACGGTTCGTCAATCAGATTTAGGGTTCAAAAGTTATGCCTCCTGGAAGTTTGGTTATCGTTTCTGGATTCTTCTAATTTTGTGCCGACTTCTAATGCAACTTCTGGAGCCTTCTATTTGGTCAGTGGATGCCAACTAGCACTTTCTAGAATGTATTTCTAATCCTTAACCCTTTGGGGTCTATTTAAGAACATTTCTAGCATTGTAAAAGGCAGTTCAGGGTGGAGTTTGAGAGAAGGTACTGGGAGAAGAATTTATCTCTAGATTTATGCTATTGTAAGCCCTTAGGGCATGTTTTGAAGTCTATTTTCTCTATACTGAATGTATCAGCATATTTACATAGTTAATAAAGTTTTCCCCCTTCCTGTTGTGTTCATTATGTTGTTTGGCTTGACCCCATCAATCTTGGGCTAGACTATACCTTACTAAATTATACATCAGCAAAAAAAGAAGAGAGGCAAAGATAGAGGCATATACATGGTATTTTTTAAAACTTGAAGTTAGTTGTTGGGGTTTATCTAGTGCCCCATAGTTACTAGCTAGTTGACTAATAGAAGTCAACATGTAATGCCCCGCCCGGAGATCCTTGGAAACAAGGATTCAAATCAAGCCAAGATATTTTTTTTTTAACAAGTATGAATGCACATGATAACATCATACAGGGATCACAATGATCGCAACGGAAGACTTCAACACAATCCCGGCAACCAACGAATCTCCGAACGCCACTACCAAACTGACACACACAAACAAAGCCAACAACGACAACAACAAGATGAGGGCACAAGAAATGACCACTCATCAACAAAACACCAAGCTGGGGTAAAATGCAGAATCTCAAAATTTGGCTAAGCCTGAAATTCTAAAGCCCTGAAAATTGGCTAAGTCTGGATTTCTGAAGCCCTGAAATTTCCTAGAATCCATAACTTATCTCTGAGAGGTCTGAAACCTATCTCAAACGATTTGTCGCATATATTAAAATATATCTTAAGTATAAGTAAATATACGTCAACTTATACTTAAACGATATATTTTAAACCCCGAAGGACTACAACAGAAACCCAAAAACTGAATTTCAAAAGAAACCTCCTAAATTCAAAATGCAACAACATAGGCTCGAAGAACACCCAAAAGGGTATCCAAAACCACTCTCAAAAAGATCGGATCACGAAGAAAAGTGCCCGCTGATGGCACACGCAAGTTTTTCACAAAAACCGTGCAACACTTTTTACTAGGGGAGGGCGATACTTCTCCTTAAGGCATGCAACACTCTTCCAGTGTCGCACAACATTTCTCAAGAAGGCATGCGACACTTTTCAGCATTGTATGACATTTCTCAAGAAGGCGTGCGACACTCTTCCAGTGTCGTACGACATTTCTCAAGAAGCCGTGCGATACTTTACAGTGTCGTATGACATAGTTTGCATGGGCGTGCGATACTTTTTAAAGTGTCGCACCATGCTGAACAAATGTCGCCCATAGAAACACAAAAACACTCCCAGAAGCAAAAAGGACCAAAATAGAGCAAAGAACCTCCACACCAGGGAGTACCGAATCCACAAAGGCTCGAGGAATGAACACTCGAGTGCAAGAACAACACAAAATGGAGAACATCAACCATCTAAACTACAGCAGCATAGAACACACTGAATATAAACATCGCAGAGAACAAAAGCAACATCGCAATGTACATAAATACATCTCAGGAACAAAACAACCAAACTAAGTATGCGGTTCCTCCCAACCGTCAATAGCATCATAAGACCATCGTGGGTCCTAGCCATCCCTCGCGCGTAACATCCCAAGCCACCAACCAAATCGTCGGTACTGTCGTAATAGGGAGGTCACTACTAAAAACATGCAACAATATAAGCATAAGGAAATCTAACATGCTAGTAGTAAAGCATAAGATAATCCTATAGTAGATAACATCACCTATCACATGCTAAACAACAATAAGCAACAGATATGCTTAATACAATAATTCACATCATCTAATCATATGCTAAACATCATAATAAGGGAATGCGTCAAATAAACTAACATCATATAAACATGATATCCAAGCATTCCAATGAAAGCATAAATCACAAGAAAGCATACTCCGAAACTCGAAGTACCAAGTGAAAACATCCAGCAACGGTCGCACTAGGACAAAGATCATCTCTGTACACCGATCCCTAGCAGTGGTGAAGGTAGCTACGCCTCCCAACCACGTGGCACCCGTAGGTCCACACCCGCCATGCTGATGGAGATAATGATCCAACCACAAACACACATAAAGCACAACATCCAAGGCTAACACTCACGCCAAACAATATGATGGTTGAACCAAGAACCTAAGACAATGCAAGGAGTACAGGTCCTGGTCAGACACTCAAAAGGCTGCTATGTAGGGATTGACATCATGGAGAGTCGCTTGGCATCAACAAGCCCAAGCTAGTATAGGCAGCTACTCTTCTCAACAGAAGGCGCACAACCTAGGGCAGCTACTCTTCACAACGGAAGGCGCACAACCCACACATTTTAATTATCTTGTATTTATTACCACCCAAAGTTTTAATTTAATTATCACTTATATAAAACTTCCTCTGCCAACTGGGAAGTAGTCACCAGGTTACAGGATAGAAGCCCCCTCCATATGCTACCCTACCCTACCCATGCTCATCCTACGACAAGTGCCCATGGGCATGCATACTCCCATCCCAACCCTAATGATCATAACTTCCGGCAAATCCACGGAAGATCGGCCCTCGCAAGTCACCCAACAAATGTACGCGTACGTACTCGTGTGTGGCGCACCACCATCACGAAGATCATAACACAAGGACAGGAATGAGAACACAATGCAAAGAAAACACCCAATCGAAAGCAACACGGGAAGGACGGATTCTACATGAATCCCAAAGCCAACAAAACCATACATCATAAAATCACTCAACCGGCCTCAATCCGAGAGTATGGATTCTACACAAATCCCAATGATGTAACAAGACCAAACATCATGAACTCACTCAATCGGCCTCAATCCGAGAGTATGGATTCTACATGAATCCTAGCGTTCACGAAACAAAAGCAAAGGTCTAAAGGAAACCATAACACCAGGTATAAAATCACTCAACCGAACACAACGTCGGGAGTACGGATGCAACACGCATCCCAATGCAACATAACAGTGCAAAAGTGGTCTGACTGATATCTAAACAGATCATCAAGGTCCACGACCCACATTGTGCCAAGAAAACTTGAGAAAACAAGGCGACACGCAAAACGAGGTAAAAACTCCAAAAATTTGAAAAACTTCAAAATTAAAACCCATTTGGCCTTTGGGTTCAAAAACCCCAAAAATCCAAAAATAACTAAAATCGGACACCGTATGCAAAAACGGCCAGCATAACGGTGCAAAATCCCAAACCCTCATCCCAAAAAACAGGGAAATGTTCATACCCGCCCAACCGGGTAGAACTAACATACAGAAACGGAGGGGAACACTAGTTCTCAGCCTCCAAACAAACAGCTACCAAAAACAGAAGCTGAAACGGAGCAAAAATAATAAAACGGGAAAGCCCTACCTCACAGCCAAAAGGGCAAAACGGGAATCTGAACCATAAAATAAATATCCCGCAGAAGTAGCTGAAAATCGCGGCAATCCAAGGTTTCCCCGAGCTGGATCCAACGAGCTTAACCTCGCGACGATTCCACGCTCGTAGCTCCCACAACGAACAAAACAGTAAATCCTCATGAAGAGGATTTTGGGTTTTACTCTCCAACTTTCCAATTCAAAAGTGAGAAGTGAGGAATTAAATTCCTCTTTGGATATTTATTCACTTTTCGGGTGAATACTCGATTAGGGCATTTAACCAGCCAATCTAGTTAAACTCCGAATCCACCCAAACGAAAATAGGCTATTCCTATAAATAGGAATTCATCTATGGCAAAGCTGCCAGAAATTAAAATAAATCAATTAAAAGCCCGAAAACTCAAAAACACAAAAATCACCTTAACAACTTTCGCGACAATGCGAACCTCTAAATGCACAGACACGCTTACTGGTCTAATCACATAATGCAAATGAGTTCGGATTTAATAATCACCGAAAGGTTTAAATTAAACATTTTAATAAAGGATACGTCGACCATATAAGGACGACATTGGTAAAATATGAACGGCTGAATCACTAACTCCATGTGCCACTGCCAGGGATATAAATCCTACACACTAAACAACACGATCAAGTGCAATTGCATATAATAATATAGTCGAAGCAATAAATGCATTAAATCACCTAATTTAACCATTTATTTAATTATATTAAAATAATCTATTTACATCACTCACGTTCGCATAAAGCATAACAATGCAGGAATGAAGTAAATAACCATAGCATTAAATTCATCACACAACATAATAAGAGATATGTCCAAATACCAGATAACATCACAAAACACACTGTCATCTCAAAATGGCATCATCATGCAATATGATTAATTGGACAGCATAGTAGTCTAAAATCCATGATACTGGAATCAAAGTGTAGCATCTGACCCTCAGGTCCTCTCAAATGTAAACATAACATGAGTAACAAATATCTCTCTAATCAGAAATATAACAAGGTAAATGCCTCATCACATAACCCAATAAATCAACATGGACAATCCATTCTAATTACTTACACATTTAATAATGATTGATTACTCTGCATTAAAAGGCATTTAAAACACATAAGCAAACACAGTAAAAAACATGACTAACCACTGCTACAAGAACCTAGTCCAGTGTAGCATGGTAAAAGAACATAGTGCAATCTCTGCACACATCTCAAGGTAATCACGGAACAACCTCATGATACCACATTGATCCTGGTAACCACTGGCACAAACCTCAGTGAACCAAGAATCACATCATAATCTCAAAGATCAGACAAAAGCATAAACAAAGCAACTGATAAAGAAACATAAATCCAAACACCTTAACGGTGTAGACCACTCAGGGTCACAATCATGATCCCATCACAACAAAAGATCAGCAAGGTTGCATCCATCAGGACGACTTACAAAAGTCAAATGGGAGAGGCACTACACAACATATCCATCGATTCTATATGTAGGTATAGATTTTCTACTCTTCTAATAGGGATCAATTGATTATTTGTCATGGCATCAACTTGACCCCATACTGTCTCTTGATCTCGATTTGTTGATTTTAGTGGTGTTGCTATTGAAATTGAGTGTACTGCTTCTCTAATAGCTTTTTTGCTTCCTGCTACCATGCTCAAAATTCAGACAAAAATACACAAACAAATTTTTTCTATCAAGTTTAAAACTACCTTAACTACCTGTTTAACTAAATTGAACTGCAACTATATTGATAATTGAGCTGTACATTTATGTTGTTCAAATTGAAATTTCAAGTTGGATGTTTAAGAGAATCTCATTTTGGTTTTCTATTGTTAAAGTTCACTAATTACATGTTCTAGTTCAATGTCTTAGGTTTCCAAAAATTGTTTCCTAGTTTTTAGTTGACCAAAATCATATTTATACATTTTTATTCACAATTTAAGGGTTACTTATAGAGTCTATAGTTTTCCAAAGTTCCATTAGAAAAGAAAACATGATGCCACACTTACATCTGCATCTCCAATTAACTTAACCTTAGTTAAACCATCCCTTGATAACTAATGGATTTCAGAACAATTCAATTTTCTATAAAATATTTACGAGGAATTGCCTTCTAAATAATTAGGATAAATACATTTAGTCATGAATACTTGTTTTCTGATTAAGCTATAAAATTCATATGTTAAGGTTCATGATTTATTTTTAGTTGCCCCCCCTAAGCCATTAGTGAGTGAGTGAGTGAGTGAGTGTGTGTGTGTGTAGATTATAATGTAAATACATAATATACTTCTCATATTATATAATTTATTTATTGCATTGCTTCTGTAATAGATTTTTTGCTTCCTACTACTCATGCCTCTCCTTTTGACTCTGGGATTGCTTGGATAAAATATAACTTAATCCAATGTTGTTGAGACCAAATTTGGAGCTATACATGGGACTAGAATAGGCCATGGGCTAGAGGAGATAAAATAGGTATCAAAACTGCTTTGCAGATGACAAGGTCCAATACTGTGGGGTAAGATACCTTCTTTGTAACTACAACAATAGTATGCAACCTATCATTTCACCTATGACCTCAGACACTATGGATTATGGGAGGCCCTGATTCTCCCTAATAAAGTCCCTTTGGTCTAGGGCATCCATTCCCATTTGGGTTATGTTAGTTGTGGTTGGAATTAGTTGTTTGGAATCTTTTCTTTTGTCCATGCCCCTTCAACCTCTGCCTTCCCCACTTTCTCTCCTTTTGTTGTGGGATTTGGAGCAAGGCTAGTTACGTTGCACATCAAATCTATTTTTTCTAAAGTTCAAATGATATAGCAATACCCCAGTTTGAATATAAAGATCTTAATAGACGTGGCTTGATAAATAGAGGGCATGTTGCATGTGGAACAATATAGAAACTTTGTACTTTTACATTTTCTTCAATTTTGATCTCAAAGAAATATTTTTCTCCTTGCTATTTTTGAGCTCAACCAATAAGGTTAAAAACAAGAAACACAATGCGTCAAAGTTCTTGCCAATAATTGGAAAAAAGGAAAATAGAGATTTATAGCTAGAAATGAAGGATATGAAAGACCTAAAAGAGAGAATGGTATGTTATTATAAGGGTAAAGGTAGAATGATAGAGAGAGTTGAAGGGAATTTTAAAAATATTAATAATTATATTATTTTCAGAAATATATAAATAACAATAAAAATTATATTATATGAATGAACTACTTATTTCTACCAATTCAATTATAAGTTGAAATATTTAATTTAAAAAATAAAATTGTTGATTATTTAATTCAAACTACCAAAATATCTAGTAAGTTTGAGGGGTAGTATTAGTTTTATAATTTGTAAAAATGGTATTAAAAAAATTAGAGCAAGATTGTAAAATAGTAGCTAGTAAAACATAGTGTAAACTTAAAGAAATAACATTTTACAATTGACAAAAAAAAAACATCAATTTAAAATTAATAAATATATTTAAAATAAGAAATATAAAACATTTAACTCTATATTTGAACTTGGTAAGAAAAATAGATTGTGATAATTAATATTGATTACGAAGATTAAAATGATTTTTTTTTTTGAAAAATCTAATTAACTTGTCACAAATGTGGATAAGCTAAAGTTGTAATTAAAGCATTTAGATTTGTTAGAAAATATTTGTCTTTTTGTTGAAGAAAATTGAATTTTCTCCTTACCAAAATAGCATGATCTCAAAAATGTAATTTATAAAATAATGAAAAATGTGAAAAAGATATAAACATTGGAAGTTTCTTTTAATCTTTTAAATTCTATGAGTTGATTGGTTAATTGAATTGGAAAATTGAATTGAATGAAACCAATAGTATCCTACTTTTGACAGAACTAATAAATAATTCTTTTTCATTATTAAATATAAACAAAAATTTAAACTTTATAAAAATTAAAAATCTCGAAACATTTAATTTGCCTATTTACAACTTATTATTATTAATAATTATTTATTGAATTGCAGTATTCAATTAATTTACCTGCCCATGAAACTAATAATATTTTTAAAACATATTGTACTATATTTATATATTAGGTTAAAAAGAAAAAAATTCCATAATTTATTTATTTTTTATTTATCAATAATATCCAACGATCTATTGGAAGACCACTTCTTTTTAATATGCTCATAATCAAAACTTTATGGAAATATTACATCAATAAGATTCATTTAAACTAGTAAAAGCACCAATAAAAACACTATTATATGATTCAATAACAATAATAAATATCATTTAAAGTCAGTCACCATGATATGCCCACTTTTCTAAATGATGCATGATAAACCTTTGAATAGATTTTTTCTAAATCGTGCAGGATAAGATGGACTTTTCAGCACACGATAAAGAGCAATAAAAAAAAAAAATATCGGAATTTACGCTGGCAAGAGAAGGATAGCCGCGATTAGGACCAGGAATGTTCTGGGTATATGCTTCCCCGGGCAGACTCCGGCAATTGACGGGAAATATTCCTTCGTCATTCGTGACGGTAAAATTCAAAAGATTCCGCTTGATCGTGAAGAAATGACGTTATATTCTGGAGGGGTCACTAATCCCGTCATTAAGACACTGTACACAAAGGCGATACCGTAAATACGGACAGACTAATTTATACTACAAGCTTAAAAAAACCAATACTCTGTCAAATCTTTTACACCAGCTTAGGTAATTTGCCTTCCCCAAGAAAAACACATAGACATACATTTTTCTTCATTGTCGTATTTTTGTCAGAAAGCTTTCTTATACGTGCAGAATTTCGAGTCTGTTAACTCATTTACACTGGTATTCTCTTTCATCTCTTTTCATACCTAGCCTAAACAGGGAGGGGGCAAAAAAAAAAAATACTTTAATAGGTTTCGACTTTTATTACAAATAAGCGAAGGCCGATCTATTTTCGTATTTGGGCGTTCTTCACTGTGATCAGAATTGTCTCCGTTGCAGGTATTCAATTAAGTTCTGTCTCAATTTGGTTAAAAAAATTGAGAGAATTGTACATGCATTTGCGTCGACATGTGCATTTTCAATCATTCTTCATACACGTAATTAAATTTTTGGGTATTGCTGTAATCGCATTGTTGATCTCTTGCTGAGGTCATAGGATACAACTGATGGGACTTCATTGCGGCAAGGGTTAATGTTTATTATCGCAGAGTCAATTATATTGTGGCATAGTTTGAACTAAATTTGTAATTTCGTCGTAGACTGTTCTGTGATCTCTGCAAGTTTCGACTTTTATTTAGGTTTTGAGATCTCAACGACAAAGTTAATTCTGGTCTCAACTGGGATTTATTTGGGAAATATCGCCTTTTATGAATTGAAGATAGATGAATTAAATTTGACCTTTGATAGAAAGCTAAACATGTACTATGTTCTGACACAAGGCAATAACAAATTCAGTAGTCTCTGATAATAAAATGTTCCCAAAATCTCAAAAATGAGAAGGCTAAGTTCGGGCAGGGCTATCAAAGCAAAGATTGAATGACAGATTATGCGGCTTTCTGGATTTTTAATGGTCAGAATTTTTTGGTAACAATGCAACATGTACTATTTTTTATTTTGTTTTATTTTTGGAAGAAATCATGAGGTAAATTAGGTTCTTTTATAGACAATTTGAATTGGGTGAATATTCGATGTTGGGCACGCTCAATATGCATCGACAGGGATTGTTTTTCGATCAACCTCATATTTTGTTAATAAATGTCCAATCTACCTCTTGGGATATGAACATGTTACAAATAAAAGTGTATACACACCTTTATCATCACGCCTAACATATGTATAAGAAGCCCCCACTTTAGATATTTTGAATCTAGTTGTGAGTTATGGATTCTGTTATCTTCAAATATCAATGTAAAAATTCCTGTACTGAAACTCTAGGTGCATGTGTGATTAAATAACTAACGAAAATGGGATCTTGATCAACACTGGGATTGATTTTTTGATCTAAGGGCCCATATCCACAAGTGATGAGTTATATTACAGTCTTATTAAATTCTCCATGATTAGTGAATGCAAGGTTTTGCAAAATTCTGAGTTTAAGGATTTTAAATACACAAACTACTTGTAGCGGTAAATATTCATGATTTAGGTTTTATTTGGATTGCAATTTAGAAGGTGAATAACTGTTTTAAGGTCTTGTTTCAAGGTGTATTACTCTTTTGGCATCTTTTCTCACTCCGCAGACTACTCTTCTGTTATATTGTTATTAAAGGAAATTTAATTCTATTCCTGATTTGCAGATTTTGGTAAACAATGAGGTCTGTGATCCGAGCAGCAAACAATTCGAGGTCAATTTACCGGCTTACAAAAGAGGGTGCATTTGATGGGTGCATAAGCAGGGGTGGAAGATTTTCTGTCAAGCTGCAGAAAGCATTAACATATTCTATGCCATGTGGCCCTGTTTTGGAAAAACAAATCAGTATTGGTCTACAACATGCTAAAATTTCACGGAGCTTACTGTTATCTGCAGTCAAAAATTATAGCAGAGGTAGGTCTTCAACGATTTTATTTATTATATTGGTGTCTGTCTTGTTTTAGATTCTGATTTATTCCTGCATATTAGTATTGTGAATACTCATTTTTCATGGGTTACATTTTGGACACAAGGGTGAGAAGGGGCAGAGGGCGGGTGGGGAACATTAGTGTTTTGTTAAAAATTTCAGCAAGCATAAATTTTTAATAAAAGCAGTCACTATTATCTACAGCTTAATGTTGCGAGTAGTAACAACAGTGGAAGCATTTCCTATAGCATCTACAACCCAATAAACTAAACAAAGAGCATTTGCTTGAGTAAGTGTGAAGCCTATTTGAGCATAAAGTGGTAAGACATGAGTAAGACAGTCTTATTTGGCAATTAGAAAACTTTATTTGAATAAGTCTTACTGCCACAAGGATTAAATCACAATATATTTAATTGTTTTTCTAAATAAAAGGCACACAATGCCTGTAATTTTATTCATATAATAAAGGTATGCTACATAGAAATGACAAAGTGGACATTGCACCAAAAACCTCAAGCCTTGATGAATTTTGATAGATACACAGAGGAACTATAGGCTAAAAACAAGACAGTACAGGAAATATTGGATTAAAAATTATTATCAGCACTACATTATACTTATATTGGGTGATTATTAAATCATAATAATTAGTCAGTATTGCATTTTAATTCTTCAACAGGTTTGATGGGGTATTAGATGGAAACAAATACCCTCACAATTCAGGTCAATCCTAGAGATCAGTTAGCTGGATTTATATTGTCATGTTTCAAGCTGATCACTCAATGTGTCAAAGAGAATGTGTTGCAAATACCATTTCTACCTTTATTCTTTTCATTTGACCTTAATTTAATCGACTTGTGTCTGCTTTACCAGAATCAACAATATGTCCAAATAACATTTAATTTAATTTTATTGAATTACTTAACAGAATCCAGTTGGAAGCTAAGTAAATAAGGGAAATTAATAAAATTATAGTTAATCTTACCAGATTTCCACAACCCATTCGAAAAGAAATTTTGTTTCTGAATTTGATTGTGTATATGTTTTTAGCATCAACGTTTCGGATCACACTCCATGATCCATCATCAGTATGAGAGAATGCAAGAATAGTGAGATAAGCCTGATGATGGATCATGGAGTGTGATCCAAATTGTTGATGCTAAAAACACATACACAATCAAGTCCAGAAACAAAAATTAAAATTATAGTTGTTCTTTGATGAATAGGATGTTGTGTGAATGTCAGCTCCTTCTGTGCGGTCTGCAGAATTTTCAATGAAATAAATAATGCAACAGTTTCTGTTTTAACTTTTATTTGACATGATTGCTGGGTGTGAATTTTGCAGTAGATCATCAGGTTCAGTTAGGCTACTGTACTTTTCAATACATAGTATCTCTTTGATTCATTATTTACTTTGTTAATGTTCCTCAATCTAGAAAACTGATCATAAGCAGAGAACACTCAGGAGCAAGAGAGATTAAATGTTTTTGTCCTTATAATCAACAAACTCTGCTTGGAAGTCAGAGCTTCTGATAGTATATCTTGGCTGCCACAGATGCTTTAATTGATGCAACAATGGATATGGAAAGAAGGGGTCCCTTGGTAGAGTATGAAAGGAGAATAGCAGCAGGAGAGCTTATGGCAGGTGACAAAGATCAGGTATTTTGTACCATGATATTATAATTCATTTGGAGAAGATCGCTGATCTTTGGATACCAAAATTTAATTTATTAAATTTATAGAACGATTCTAGTTCTGTAAATTTCAGGCCTTTTTTAGATTAAATCTTGTCATGTTTCCTGATTTCACAAATTCAAATTTAATGAACTTGTATTGATCCTGTACAGAGAACTTGTAACTTTTTTCTTTCAAGTTTCTCTGCTTTGCAGCTTCACTATGCTTTTACTGAATCTTCTTTTCATTAAAATTGTAGGAAGAGACCCTCAGAGTTCTTCAGAGGTTGTATGATGAGCTGATGGATGGTGCTGAATCCTGTGGATTGGAAAGGTCTGCATCCTCTGGTCAAGCTGGCAGGTGAGGCAGATTGCAGGAACAGCAGCTGTTTTAACAAGGTGGTAGCACACTTGAAATTGAAGTGCTCCTGTGGTTGCAGGAAGATTTCATGCATTTCCCCAATCATTTATCATGGAAAGTTTATTAGAGCCATTTAGAAGCACTTTCCATGCTTAAGAAATTTTAAAATCATGGTCAGCCATAGTGATAAGTGCATTCTTTGTGAATCCAAACACAAATTCATACATCTTTCTTAAAAGATGTTTTATTATGTTCTTTTACTGCGGTCTAATCAATATTGGAATTTGTAGGAGCTGGTTTTGGAACATCATTCCAAAGACTTCTTTGTCACGTATTCATGGCTTATATCTATATGGTGGGGTCGGCACAGGAAAAACAATGCTAATGGACTTGTTTTATGAGCAATTGTAAGAAGGCATTTCTTTAATTCTTCAGTTAACCTTCCGCTCAAATTTTCATTTATGTCTTGCTTTGGCTGTACCTGAACTGTTCAAATTTATTTTTATATTTTGCGATTGATATGTGGATGTTAAAATAAATAAGTTTTCTCATGTCAATGAAGATGAACAATGTACTAAATCAGTACAGCTCCTCAAGTAATGGCCATGACCAAACTCATTAGCATGTCTTATCGGAGAATTTTTATGCTTTCTAGAAGCTATAGGGAGTGATAATGATAAATAATTGTAACATATTAGCAAATGAGTGGCTCAGAATTTTTTCAGTCATCTGAATCATGAGTAATATTTTTCTATGGTGAAATGGTCTGTTGTCATCCGAGTAGGTGTGGGGAAGATAAATTTTCTCTGGTTATCGTTGACAAAATTTAATGGCAATGACATTTAAACAAAAAATCATCTCTGTGATTGCTGGAGGACAGTCAAAATATATATTGAGCAGAAGCTAATTAGTTGTTTTTGTGAACAGTTTTTACAGAATCTTCCTAAAATTGGTTTGAATTTATTCTTTTCACAGGCCTGAAACTTGGAGAAAGAAAAGAATTCATTTTCATGACTTTATGTTGGGTGTACATAGCCGCTTGCAAGTAAGATTTGTATCCTTCTAAAAAAGAACTATTCAAGTGCATCCTTTTAGTATCTATACATTCATATTGATAATGAAACATGCCATATCTTTTAATATGCTACAATCTTAATGAGGTTTTATTGCATTAATTTCTTTCTGGTATGGATTTAATATAGTTGGTAGAATTCACATGGTTCAGATAATGACTGCAGAGACATAAAGGTGTTAGTGATCCATTGGATGCTGTTGCTGAGGAGATTTCAAGGGAAGCAATTTTATTGTGCCTTGATGAGTTCATGGTAATAATCTCATCCTAGATGATCTCCTAACATCCAGATATTCGATGGCAAATAATTAGCATATGCTATTACTATTCCATTCCATTACTTGCACAAAAGAAACCAGAGAAATGTTTTTCCTTACCTTCAGTTTTCAACATTGTAGGTAAACGATGTAGCTGATGCATTGATATTGAATAGAATGTTCAGACATCTTTTTAACAAAGGAATTGTAAGTATTTCCAATTTACCTTTTATGCTGTCAAGAAGTGAACTATAATACTCAATAAAGGAATTCCTTTGTTTTTCATGAATAGATACAGTTAGTTCTGTCTTAGTGGAATGTTAACTTGTATATTAGAAGTTATCATATGCCAATTGAAGATGATCTGTTTGTGACTGCAGATATTGGTTGCTACTTCCAATAGGCCTCCTGATCAGCTATACGAGGGTGGTCTGCAGAGAGATTTATTCTTACCCTTCATCTCACTGTTGAAGGTGCAGAGAAGGAGATTAACTTTGAACAAAGAATGCCTGAATATAGAATTAAACCATTTAATTTTGTATAATTCAGACTAAATATAAAATCAAACCTTTTAATTTATTTTCTGATACTTGGAAGTCACTCTTAAAATTGTTTTTTATTGTGTTTTCTTGTTCTAGGAGCAATGTGTAGTTCATCCAATTGGTTCATCCACTGACTACAGAAAGCTCACTTCAGTAAGGTTCTTGCATCTCTCAAATTTTGAAACATGTAATATCAAGTTTTTTAAAGTTAATTATTCTTTCTGTATCAAATTCCACTAATAAATTTAGCATAGCACATAGAAAAATATTCCACATATGGGGTTTTTTGGGTTGGTCTTATGGTTGGTAAACAATTATTAAATCAGACAAAATAGAACTTGAGGTCCTTCCTAGGCAGGGTGGTTGAGCTTTTGTAACATATAAATATCTGCACTACATGGCACTTACTAGAGAAGGTTGCTCTTTTAATTTTTGTGTTTGTTACTTTCATTATTGCAATCTTAATTGTTGGAGTTGATGAAATCCAACTCCGAAGACGCCCAAGATCACCTGCATGCGAACAACCTGTCAAAGGGAAGTCAAGGAAGAAGAGTGTGGAGCAAGGGAAAAACCCTAAACGGACATGAGAGAGAAAATATGCAAACACAAGAAAATATGTATTTACAATATGCAATATGAGTTACAATGAGAGAGAGGCTGCTTATAAAGGCCTCATGGAAGCTTGTAGAATAAACTGGAAAGTGGTAGAAGATAAGGTTGAAAACCAAGCATTCACAAAAAGGTGGAATATGCTAGAAGGGAACAAACTCCCATGTTGTCAACAACTCATCACTACAACCATTAAATACTAAATATTAAATAAATGCATTAACCTAAGTAAGCTTAAGTAAATAGAATAAATAATTAATAAATAATTATTTACTCTAACACCCCCCCTTAAGTGCAACTTAGGGAAATGCCTTAAGCTCACAAAACTAAGAAATGCATAAATGGGTCCCGGCAACAAGGCCATGTTAGGTACCCATGTACAATGCAAAAGATGTAACCTCTGAAAACGGGAAAAGAGAGAAAACCATGTGGGAAAAACCCTCCTCCAAAAAGAGGTAAGAACTTAGTGAAGAACTGAAGAAGCCTCCAACTAGGGGAATGTCTCCTAAAACAGGAACAAGGAGTGATCATGAAGAAGCATCACTGAAGTATGTAGAAGCTGCAAAATCTCTGCCATCAAAAAGAAAATTGCTGATCTAAAGAACCTCCAAGGAAGAAGAAGGCACAAACCGAGCGTGTTTATATGGTAGATGATCCATCTCACTGAAATGCATCAGTAGCCAACCACTGCAATCGCCGTGTATATAGGATCAACCACTGAATACATAGTTCACACTATTGAACCATCAAACCATGGATGCATTAGAACAACAGCATAAACCCCCTCTTAATGCAGATAGGGTGAGATGACAAGCAACTGCGAAGGTGGGCCAAAAAATCTCCTATAGACGAACCAAGAACGACGAGAGAGGAAGAGGTACAAACACCTATAAAGACACGATCACAATGACGCTGCATGGGGCTAATGTCGTGGAAGGGACACTCACTTGACAAAGAGAGAAGGCCTAAAATAGCTAACAACCATCCCCCCCCATGGTGCTTTATAAAAATAGTGCATGTACAATTGACTCAAAAACAACATTCATGAATTCGAAATGCAAAAGTGACACTTTATCTCAGTGCGTATACAAAAGTGCTTACAAATGATGTTTACAATGATCAAAACAAGGAAAAAGCTGACACAAAAGAAAGTACAGCAAAAAACAAAATAAACCATACCAAGAAAACGATCCTCGGACTTGAAACACCCAACATATCCACCATAGAGCAAAAATGCTAAAAATATGATAGAAAGAGCATGGGCCAAAATCTAAGGAAAATAACTACATTTCTGAAAAGATGACAGAACCAACTTTCCAAAAATATAACGTTTTCAAAAAATTGACATGGGACGCAAAAGATATGCATGCTGGAGTCAAAAAGAGAACTTCGGACTTCAATTGAAAAAATAGGCCAAAAAAAGCATCAAAACTTAAAAATACTTGCACCAATGTCGTCGTCTCGGAATCAGCTTTTCGACGCTTCTTTCGGATCGGAAAAATACCTCCGTATGCTCAAGTTATGGCCAAAAAACTGAAGGTAGGTCAAAAAGGACCTAGGAGGAGAGGTGCAAGAAGTGGATGATGCAGTGTTGACGTCAGCATTTCACTAGCTGAAAATTGACGGCTTGAAGGCCGTCGTAGCAAAAAAGAAGCCACGTGGCAAAATTTGATGTGGCAAGGTGATGTGGCGGGACCACGTGGCAGAGTGCCATGTGGCACCCAGGCCATGTGTCACCCTGCATGCTTGCCAAGTGGCAAAAAATGCTGATCTGCTGTTGACTGTGCTCAAACGTCGAAACAGGTTGCCACGCGTGCAACTGACTATGCCAAGTGTGTAGAGGGGGATTGGGCGAACTGGTGGCGGGCGGAGCAGACTCCGGTGGTTCGCTAGAGAAGAGGTGCCGTTCGAAGTGGAGCCGCCTGTGGAGGAGGTGGCCGGGCGGCAGTCAAAAATTGAGCTGCTGGGGAGGAATGTGCAGGAGGTGCCTCCAGATGAGCGGGGCGGCAGTGGCCGCTGGGCGGTGCACTCGAAATTTTAATTTTAATTTTTTTTTTTTGCCACAAAATTGTTCGTACAGTCATGCAAAACCTCCTGCAACTAAATTTTTTTTGCCTCTTGGAACCCTTTTTCCAAAATCGACGAATTTTATATGGATCCTAGTTGAAAAATGCCTTCTAAATCCAATGGCAGCGTCCGTTTGGGCCCAATGTGCTTCGAAAATTCGCTGTTCCTCCGATTTAAAGGAAAAATGCACAAACAAACTAGGGTTTGTGACTTCAAATCACGACTTCAAAAATCCTTCAACGAAGCAGCAGTAGGAAGGCTCTAATACCATGTTGGAGTTGATGAAATCCAACTCTGACGATGCCCAAGATCACCTACATGCGAATAACCTGTCAAAGGAAAGCCAAGGAAGGAAGAGCATGGAGCAAGGGAAAAACCCTAAACAGACATGAGAGAAAATATGCAAACACAAGAAAATATGTATTTACAATATGCAATATGAGTTACAATGAGAGAGAGGCTGTTTATAAAGGCCTCATGGAAGCTTGTAGAACAAGCTGGAAGGCGCTAGGAGATAAGTGTGACAATTAAGCATACATCCACATAAGGTGGAAAGTCTTCGAACAAGGTGAGAGATAACTAAGCATAAGGCGGAAAGTCTTCGAACAAGGTGAGAGATAACTAACTCCTAGACTACAACTAATAAATGAAATGCATTTACCTATGTAAGCTTAAGTAAATAGAATAAATAATTAATAAATAATTATTTACTCTAACCTTAATTATATGGTCTGGTGTAGGCTGAAAAAGGATTCTATTTCTGTGGTGAAGGAGCCTCTCAGCTTTTGAGAGAAAAGTTCCGAGGTTTGATAGGTGGATGCATTGCCACCCCAACAAGTGTAGAAGTTGTCATGGGGCGAAAGTTACAGGTTTGGATTTGTAGATAATGATCTTTGAGTTAATATCTTGGAAAGCATATTTTGAATTTTATGTTTTCTACACCCATTGATCACCCTGTAGCTGTAGTGGCAGATAGGTTTATGTACTTCTCTGCACTGTCTGATTATTATTACCGAGCATTGATTGACTGCAATTGGTATTTGAAGCTTGAACATTGATGCAATCTCATCTATCCATTTGTCAGATTCCATTTGGAGCAAACGGCTGTGCTTACTTTCAGTTCAATGATCTCTGTGGGAAACCTCTGGGTGCAGCAGATTACTTTGGACTTTTCAGTGAGTAGTTTGTTCCGTAGGTCAAATAGTTTTAAAAATCTGTACATTGGATTTTCACAGGAGAGACATTTTTATTTATTTAGTATTGAATCCTATGAATTGTTGATTATAAAATATTGCTATTTATGTTTATTTTCATGTTGCCGCTCTTTTATTTCTCAATTTTAGCCTATTGATGCTAAGGATGGTTGTATGCAGAGCACTTCCATACTCTTGCAGTTGAAGGTGTACCTACATTTGGGGCACACAACAGGGCAGAAGCTTATCGATTCGTCACATTAGTTGATGTATTTTCTCTCTCTTTTATCTTTGAATGCTGTCACAGGATATGCCAAATTTCATCTACGAAGTTCAAATTTCAGTGAATTTTTACTCTTTCCGAATTTCATCTGAATTTTATGATATTTAATATAAAATTGTTGTTTATAATAATATTATTTTATTTTAATAATATTGAGTTATTTAGTTTAATTGTTTAGCAATGTCAAACTCTTTTGACAATATTGTGGATATATTACTTAAATTTAAAAATAAATAAATTTATAAAAGTTAAAATTTATATTGATTTTTTCCTGGATTTTTTTACCGTTGCTGAATTTCGTCCGAATTTTATGATCTGTGAACTTGAATTCGAATTCAAACCTTGTGACTTAGTTTGAATGCAATTACTTTCTCGGAAGAGTTGAACATACAATACGAGCTCATTCTATATGTCTGATTATGTCTATGAAACGCAAAATGCAGTGATGAAGGATACTGACAATGTTTAACCTCATTTGGCTTTTAGGTCATATGAATTGGTTTGGACTAATTGTTTGATTTTAATTGATCTCCTGTCTCTGTATTTATCAATTTTTTTATTATCTTGGAAGGAGGCCCATGCATGTTCAATTCTTTGACATATTGTATTCGACACAAGTAGCTCTTTTTATGCCTAAAGGCTAAAACTGAATCCCATGGTCACCTGGGTAGATGGGCATGGCCTTATGGATTAAGGTTTGTCTTTTTTGAATTTTGAGTATGCTTGGTATGAGTGTGTGTTTTACCAGAGTCTAATTTCTGGCCATGAGTGCATCAATAACTCTGGCTGTGAGTGTGTACAGTTGACTATGTATACATATCTGTGCCCTTTTGTATATGATTGTACCTGTACCTTTGCATGCATCCAGAATGCCGAAATTTATCCTCTCAAAAAAGTAAAAAATGTCGGAAGTAATTGATTCTGTTGTATGTCTAGTGCTCAATTGCCTGCAATAGTAGAGCTAGTACTCATTGGAATCCATTCTAGATTTCTTATTTAAGACGTTGCATCGTCTGGGAAACCACACATTGTATTAAATGCAGAACAGTCAATTTTAAACAAATAAATTTAATTAAAAATTTAAATGAATTCAGCTCTGAGTAGAATTCATCGACAGATTTCTTGTTGCCTCTGGTACTGATTATATGGGTACATCTACCAAGGATTGGGGATATGTCAAGTAATGCAGATTAGCTACCAGTTTTGGTAACTAAGAAATTCAAGGCATATAGCACAAAGCTGCATTCTGGAGAAAAGGCTTCACTAAGACATGCCTTCATTTTGTGGCTGCAAGTTTCTGGATTGATATTTTGACATATTAATTAGAAGTATAATTGCAGGCATGGTTAACTTTTCATGTTATCTGATGCAGGTCATGTATGAAAACAAGGCCAGATTTCTCTGCTCAGCCGAGGCATCTCCAATAGAACTCTTTGATCGGGTTGTTACAATTGCTGATGCAAAAAGGATTGCACCGAGAACTTCATCACGTTCCAGGAAGAATGATGATGTCGATATCTGTGTTGACAATGAATTGGGATTTGCAAAAGATCGAACCATTAGCAGGTACACATTTTAAGCTTTTTGCACCAATTGATATCTCAGGTAAGTCCAGACTTTTCTTACCTATTTTAGTATTTATAACAACATATAGGTGAACTATGGTACACATGATCATAGTTGCCTCTAGTAATCTCTAGTCTCACAAAAATTGTTTCCAGCAAGGTCGATACTGATTCATCCTTGTGAAATAAAATATGAGGCCTCTATGTAAGTTTGTATTACTCATATTTACACATCAACTTAGAAAATTAGTTTGATTGCAGGTCACTTGTAAGAGAGACATTGAGTTGCTCGTTTGACATAATTGAGGCTCATAATCTTACTAGTTGGAACAAACCTTGTTTTGAGTCATTTTCTCTTAGATTTATCTGACGGTTCAGTTGATGACTATAGCCATTCAATGCTAAATTGCTGCCATACTAATACACTGGAATGCCTATATTGTGCCTTTTTGTATTGTGATATATATTGTTCTCCACAACGATAACAGACATTTGCTGTCTCATCTGGTTATTGTATCACTAGACCAATTTGTAACAAATGGATATTTTATCAAATGACTAGTTTCTTCAAGACATGTTTCCTGTCTTTTCTGGTTCAAAGGAAATAAGTTCAATTCAAATTCTTATCTTATAGGGTCATCATACCATTTTGTATTTGGGAGTTAATTACATTCAAGTAATTTTTTCATAGGGAAAGATGTACGTGGCTCGTAGTTACACTTGCTTTGATTTGTTAATGAAATATTAAAGACAAGTAGGAGCTGCCAAAGAACGATGACCAAGGGATTTATTCTTAAGGTTCTAGTTAGTTATTAAGTTATATTTCTCTCTTGGCAGATTGACAGAGATGAACAGCAAGGAATATTTGGAAGAACATGCTTTATGTCAAAGCAAGAAAGAGACACGAGAAGGTTTTCAGGCTGGGATGACAGAAGCTCCAAAAGAGAATATTGATTCATTGCAGGCATGAACAATGAACCTAAAAGTATTTAAGCTTGCAACCTTTCCGACAGATAATGTGATGGTCACAATTTGAGGCAAGTGCTGCACAGGATTTCGAAAGCAGGTCATTCAAGAAATATAAATGTGCTCCTCTAATGCTGATAAAGCGATAGAGATATTATCTCCTCATCTGTGCTGGGCTTACAAAATTGCAGAACACCACCATGAAGTACTTTCTGCAACATACTGATTGTATGATGCTTGGCTGCATGAGAATTTCAGTTCGAAATTTAAGTTAACCGTGTTCTAATTTAACTTATTTAGTTGACAGATAGTGACTTCTCTATTCTCTTTGGTGATCCAAATTAAGTTATTATTGAGAAAATTGATGGCCATCTTTATAATTAGTCTCTAATAGTTGGTGATAATTTTTGACTTCTGTTTTTGTATCAGGTCAAGCGTTTAAATAACAATGTAGCAAGGTCGTATTAAATTTGATCAGAGAAACGTTTTGTGGTTGGTGAAAATTCAGACATTCCAATCGAAATACATATTACACTTCTGTTTACTGAAAAGGCTTAATTCAGAAACGAACCTCTATTATTTTGAGTTAGTTGACTGCAACTGAAGTAATGGGTTACCCCGCATGACTGAACAAACTAACGTTTTAGGCAATGGAAGATTATGGCCAATAGCATTGCCGCAAATAAATAGTGGCCGACCAAAGTTTAAAGGAAAACCATACACAGAGTACAGTACAGTTAAAGGATTAAGATGCATAAGAATTGGCTTAATGATTAACAAAACAAGGGGATTACCATAATTCTTGTCAAACCAAGAAAATGATAAAAAAACAGCTGTTCAAAATACTGCATTTTTCAATGAGGGGTTCTCTCTAGCCCCATTTTAAAGGCGATGGTCTGAATCACAGATGGCCCCTTTTGATTTACAAGAAAATAACCGATTTTAATTTTTCTTCATTTTTTACAAGGACGAAAACCAAGCAGATTGGAGATGATATTCTCCTTGTGTGTGGAAAGCTCTTCTCCAAGTGTTTGGAAGTCTGGATTATCTTCATTTAATGGACCAGCTCCTTGTTGGCCTTTAGATAGTTCAACAAGAGTTGATAAGGACGATGATAAAGCCTCTAAATAATGACGCTTTGAGGGAAGGTAGAATTGGTAAATACAGCAATACATCTGCGTTCCTATAAAGTGATTAATGATTATCTGTTGAAAAGTTTCATCCACCACATTGCTACATACATTTAATACATTTGATTTCACCAAAGACGTTTTTGATATTAGAGCAGTCAAAATTAGGGGGCTGACCCTTAAACAAAACAGTAGCTGTCCAAAATAACAAACTACCAGTGATTAAAAGTACATTACCAAACCACACTTAACTCTTGGCATTGAAAACATAATTAACCCTCCAAGAACCCCAAGCACAAGGTTATTCATTAATGTCGATAATATATTCTACAATGCAGAAAGGGTCTAGTGGGATGGTGTGAGTGTGTTAATGTTAACATTTACTTTTTAGGTTGAATTTGACAACCATCTACATGTCAAAATTTTAATACTTATTATAAATGTGGTATATTTCTTAACAATAATTTAATAAATATTACATAAAATATTTGCTAAAGTTAATATAACTAATCATTTAAAAAATAAAATAGGAAACTTGAGTAAAAAAAGAATCGAGATAACATGAAAATAAAATTATTTTTGGATTTAGTAAATTAAATTGTAATCATTTTTATAATAGATATCTATTGGCATTTCTTTAAATAGATTTATATAAGATATCTATACTAGTAAACATAACATCCACATTACCAACATCAATTATTATAAATAGAGTTACAAAAGTAGCACTACCGCATTAACCTACTTAACACATGAAGTCTTAAAAGCATAACATATTAACCCATATAGACCAATAAAAAGTTTGAAGGCTGGAACAAGCATAATTGAGTAACCACAAAATAAAACATAAACATGAAAATGCCTAAATCTTAGCCTTCTTCCCCTTTCCCACCAACAACACTTTGACCCAAGCCTCAACAAGGAACCCATACAACAACTTGGAGTCCTCCATCTTAAGACCATCCTCTTCTCTTGTTGTAACAACTGCAAGGTAATGGCCACAACATGAGTCACCTTCACAAGAAAGCTTGAGAGGGCTCTAAAGCTCTCTTCTAAAGCAAAGAACCTAGCCTTGAGCTCATTTAGGCTTGGGTCCCATGGGCACCCGCTTGCTTAAAAATAGAGCGGGTGTTGCTGAGCTTTTTTAGGAACATTTAAAGGGGAGCGGTCTCATGGGCATTACATATAAATTTGCGTAAAAAAATTAGCTCCTAAATTGAAGGAAATATTAAAAATATAAATTGTTGTTTTTAGAATTTTTGGTGGGATGATTTCAATTTCGAGGGAAAATGAAGGTAGGTTCTTGCCAAGTGGCAAAATTCTTCCCTAAACAGTAGGGGCTATTTCCAGCCCCCCACCTTTTGCATCCGCTCAACTAAAAAGTAGGGGCTCCTAGTTAATAGGAAAAGATTTCAAATTAAGCTTTAGCCCCCCCAAAATATTATCATGGGACCTGCAGCTCCTTAAATATAGAGCCCAAGCCCCCCCCATGGGACCCCAGGGTTAGTTCACTGCTGCTATCCATCACATTCTTAGGTAAACTTAGGCAAAAAACACAATTCCCCTTTAAGGGATCATTCTCCTTTACTAGCAACATAGGGGGATTATAAAAAAAGTTATCTTTTTCTTTCTTATCATTCCTCCTAGGAGAGGAGGTAGTCATAGGTGAGACATCTTTAGAGGCTCGGGTACCTAGGTAGGAATCGGGGACAAAGGTTTAAGGCTTCAGAGTGAAGCTAACAAAGACATGGGTGGGATCATTTCTCACAACTAACTTCATTTTTTGTTTCACCTCAAATTCCGAGGTCTCCTCTCCAGTTTTCACATCTCTTTCTTCCTCTTCACCTCCCTTGTAAATTCCTTCTAGCCTTCTCCTTTATTCTAGGTTTTTTGTTCTCACTATTTCTAGAGCCTGACACCTCCTCCATGTCTAGATACCTATTCACTATCTACTTTTGTCTAGCTTAGCTTTTAGCTAATCTTCCTCACCTTCTACTTCCGCCACCACTCTCCTCTTCCAAATCCCCAAGATCAACATCTACATTTTTTTTTCAATATTGGATTTTTTATGAACAACCTGCTACCAGAAATGACAAGTTTATTTTTCTTAGAGTTACTTGATAGGGTGAAGGAAGGTGAGGGCTGGGGGTGGGGGCCCTAAACTCTCCAAGACAACCAATTTTGAGAGGATTTTGTATGGTCAAGATATTCTCAACAATGACACACCTAGGTGGGCAACGAGAAGGATGGAAATTATAAATGCAAAGAATAAGACCTTGATGGAGAATGACATAATTCATGGCCTCTCTCTCTCTCTCTCTCTCTCTCTCTCTAACATTTAAAAGCGTATCTTCAAGCTCATGAAGTAGGAAAAAAGGGAATAGATAAAATGTCATGATTATATAAATGATCCAACAAAGGAAAGTGATAATAATAGTAAACCCCAAATCTACCCTCTAGAGTTAGGTACTTCATGATAACTAGACATACCTCATTCCATGGTTTTAGGAGTTTTCCATAAAGGAAATCATCCGTATGTCTGACCGGCTCCTCATTATCTCTGAAGATTCTATTAAGTCTAATACTTAAGTCATTTTTTTGCCATTTTCTCCCTACCATCGAAAGCCCTATTGCCATAGCAATAATCTCTTCATTCACTTGAAAAGAAATCCCAATAATCGTCACTCTCCTATTCGTATAGGAACTAACAAGTTGCTCAGGGTGATTCTCATTGTAAACCACCATAGCTTCCATAAAGGGAATTGACCTTCTTCCTTTCAACATGATCCGGGTGAAAGGCTTCCTTGCATTGTCCTCAATGTCAGTGGGCTAGACTCTAACCATATTGCCACCCATTTCTCCTTTGAACTAGAGCACATCAAAAACTCTAGATTTGTAGACTTAAAATATTTACGCCAAAAGAAAAATAACACTTTAAATCTTCTTCAATATAAAGTAGCTTACATATTCGTCATTCTAAAAAGGGCTCAAGTTGCCATAATTATAACTAGGCAGGGTCATTAATTTTTCATTCCTTGTCCACAAGGCTACCACACGTGTATTGCTACCTCTTTGATCAATCATAAATACAAACATTCCCTAAAGATTGTGCAACATGAGGTTTATTTGGAATCCCATTAAAATATTTTTTACAAGATCTTGCTTAGTCTTGTTTGTAAGCTTGCAAAAAGATCTCATAATTATTTCGCTACTCCACTTCCAATTATTAGTCACATTTTTCCTCTCTTTTTCGCAACTCATTTGAATTCCCTATCCTAGCATGAGTTGTCTGTAACTCTTGAAGAAATTTTCATTAAGGTTAATTAGATAATTGTTGTCACAAAAGCTTGCACCCTTGTCTAAAGTTTTTACTTAAGGACAACCTTGTGAAACATGGAAACAACCTCTAAGCTGTGGGACTTGAACTATGAGGTTTAGTCTCTGGAGAAGGTTGGCTTCCTTTACTATCAGGAAGCACTTAAACTAATCTTGAAGAGGAAAGGAAGAAGGAATACATGAAAGTAACTACCTAATCTATTCTAAGGAGCTGATGCACCAAAATAGGGTGTTCATACCAATTTCTGTCCATACATGTATAGTACATTTATCATGACAATCCAAAGATATAAAGATTTAGATTTGCTTTAATCTATTAGCTACATATAGATCAGAGAACCAAATGAGTGACGCAAGGAAAAAGACTTCACTTTTTATCATTCATAGGCCAAAAGAGATACAAAAATGTAGATTATAGATATCCACAATACATCGAAGAGAGGCAGACAAAGCTTGCACAATACATCGGTGGTTGAAGGAGATAAGACAGGATGCCATATAATTCAGAGGCAAAGAGCGAAATTATAGTAGCATGCCAAGGCAATACTAGAGAAACAAAGAAGATTTGACTCTAAGAAAGAGTACAACATATGCCTTTATAGTGTAAGCATAACTCAGATAACTTCCACCCTAAGATAAAATTCAACCACTACATTCAACTTTATAGTGAACAATTACTGTGAAAACTGGAAAAGATTTGATCACAATGCAAATCTAGACACGAGATCACTTATCCACTAAACAATCTCTAAGAGGACAAGAATGACAACCATTAACCCTCTAATTGAATAGATGAATCAATAGGTGACGATGGAGTGTCTATTTGCATTTATCAAACCTAGGGAATGATAAAGTGGTTGCAAGAGATAAAAAAGATTGGATCCATCCTCAAGGTGTTGCTTTTGCTGTCATAAGTGCGCTAAATCAGTTGTGTTATTCGGTTAACTGGAGTCAACCATCAAACCTTGCCACATGGACCAAACATCTCTTTCCATCCTACCATTTTGTCAAAATTCAACTTTATACCTTATGTTTGACCACCTGTGATTGCAACTTTGCCACCACCTTTCTTCAATAATAGTTCTTGCTTGCGAAATTGTGACCAATTGGTTATCGTTGCTTTGCAGCCCACCCTTAACATCTTTCCTTAACTACTGTGACCTTAAGAAATAATACAATTGCACCTTTGCCACCCTGACCTTGGTTGAGCCAACTAATCCTGTGGCGATGCGAACACAAGGTAGTCGTGCCTTTTCCATCTTGAACTTGGGTTCACCTTCTAACCTTGCATGTAATGCCCCACCCAGAGATCCTTGGAACAAGGATGAAATACAAGGCAAGAATTTTTTTAACAAGTATGAGTGCACATGAAAACATCATACATGGATCACATAGATCGCAACAGAAGACTTAACCACCATCCCAACAACCAACAAATCTCCAAATGTCACTATCCGAATTGGCACACTCACAATAGGAAATAGAAATCCAAAACGATAAGAATACTAAGAATCAAAGATCTGTCAAGGCATGAAAAATTAAGTAAACCAAAAGGGTACTAGAATCACCAAAAATTGATCCTTGAAAATCAATGGAGATACCCCCTATTTTTCGTGTGAGAACCATAGACTGATATATTTTTGCATGAAGATGTGCAACATGCCACACGAAGAAATACCTTCTGCGTGAGGATGTGCACCATATGGTGCAAGAAAGTGCTTGGCCAAACAACCAAGACACTTAAAATTGGCATTGGGTTTTGCACGAGAAAGTGCCAAATGCCATGTGAAGAAACCCAACACCCCACACAAGATCTTACATTCTCACACGAGAAAGTACAATTTTGTGTGAGAACCCAAGACAAAAAGCCAGAAAACAAAAAGGTAAAAAGCTAAGGAATGAAATTCCTCCACAGGGGGGAGTACCAGATCCACATTTCAAGGTGTAAACACTCGAACACAATACTGAAAGACAGAATCCACATCTAACCATTTAACAAGCATTGAAGGGAAAGTACAAAAGGAAACATTGTAGTGTACTAAAACAACATCGCAATAAACAAAAATAACATCGCAATGAACAGTACAACCAAACTAAGTATGCGGTTCCTCCCAACTATAATAGCATCATAAGACCATTGTGTGCTTTAGCCATCCCGCACACATAACATCCCAAGCTATCGATCAGATCATCGATACTATCATATAAGGACATCAATACTAAAACATGCTAGAACATAAGTATAAGAAAATCTAACATGCTAGAAGTAAAGCATAAGATAATCCTACAAATATAGATAACATCATCTATCATATGCTAACAATCGTAATAAGGAAATGCATCAATAAATAACACCATTTAAACATGATATACAAGCATCCCAATGAAAGCATAAATCATAAGAAATCATACTCTAGAACTCGAAGCACCAAGTGAAAACATCCAGTAATGTCACACTAGGACAAGAGACCATCTCTGTACACTGGTCCCTAGCAGGAGTATAGGTAGCTACGCCTCCCAACCACGTGGAACCTGTAGGCCCACTCCCACCATGCTGATGGAGATAATGATCCAACCACAGCCACACACAAGCAAACATCCATGGCTAACACACACGCCAGAAAGTATGATGACTGAAACCAAGACATAGATAATGCATAAACTATAGGTCCTAGTCAGACACTTAGTGCGATACTAAGTAGGGGTTGACATCATAGAGAGTTGCTTGGTGTCGACAAGCCCAAGCTTGGATCATGTGGTTCAACTCCTCAATGAAAGGCTCTCACACACACATTTTATTATCTTAAGTTTTATTATCACCCAGTATTTTATTTAGTTATCACTTGATTAACAACTTCCTCTACCAACCCTCTGGGCACAATGATCACCAGGTTGCGAGATAGAAGCCCCTTCCATATGCTACCCTACCTTACCCATGCTCATCCAACGATGAGTGCCCATAGGCATGCAAATTCCCAACCCAACCCCAATGATCATAACTTTTGAAAGTAACATGGAAGATCGGGCCTTGCAAGTCACTTGAGAAATGTACGCACACATACTCATGTGTGGTGCACCACCATCACAAAGATTATAACACAAGGACTAGATGAGAACACAAACTAGAAAGTCATTCAACCGAAAAGAAAACTTGGGAGGACGGATATGGCATGCATCCCAATGCAACATAAAAGTGCAATAAAGGTCTGACCGACATCCAAACGAATAATCTAGGTCCACGACCCAACTCATGCCAAGAAAAATCAAGAAAATAGGACAACACACAAAATGAGGCAAAAACTCCAAAAATTGGAAAACTTTGAAATTAAAACCCATTTGACCTTTGGGTACAAAACCTCCAAAAAATTCAATAATATTTGGGTTCGGACACCATATGCAAAAATGACCAACATAATGGTGCAAAACCCCAAACCCCCATCCCAAAAATAGGAAAAAATGTTCATACCCGACCAACTAGGCAGAACCAACAAATGGAAATGGAGAGAACACTAGTTCTTAATCTTTAGACAAATAGCTACCAAAAAAAAAACCTGAAACAAAACTAAAACAAGAAAATGGGAAAGCCTTACTTGACAGCAAAAGGGGTTGAAACTGAAAACAACACAATAAAATAAATCACCTGTTGCTGCCAAAAATCACGATAAAGAAAGGTCTCCACGAGTTGGATCCAATGAGACTGATCTTGTGAAAATCCCACACTCACAGCTCTTAGAATGAGCAGAAAACTAATCCTTTAAGAAGAGGATTTTAGAAAAGCTCTCCAATTTTCTCAATTGTAAAATCGAAAAGTGAGGAATTAATTTCCTCTTTCCAAACTTATTCACTTTTTAAGTGAATAGTCAATTAGGGCAAATAGCCAATTGGACTAGCTAAACTCTGAATCGACCCAAATGAAAATAGGTTATTCCTCGCAATGATAATTTACCTAAGGCAAAGCTACCAAAAATAAAATCCAATAAGATTTAAAGCCCAAAAACTCAAAATCACAAAAAATCACTTAACAATTTTCGCGACGATGTGAACCTCTAAATGTACAGACACACTTACTGGTCTAATCACATAATGCAAATGAGTTCAGATTTAATAATCACTAAAAGGTTTAATTTAAATAATTAAATATAGAGAGATTGACCATATAGGGACAACATTGGTAAAATGTGAATAGCTGAATCACTAACTCCATAGGCCACTGTCAGGGATATAATATTGCATCCACAATGATAATTAAACACAAAATACACACTACAAGCACTTATAGAAATTATACAATGATTTCATTGCCTGATCGATAAAAAAACCATTACATTGTGCCTCTTTTATAGAGGTCTTTGATTGTTTCCAGAAACATCCAAATTAACGAACATAGAACAAATATAATTTTCTAGCCCTATCTACACAATGACTTCTAGAACTTTATAGAATTAAATATTAATTTTACCTAACCCTATTTGGTAATCTAGCTAGAGTTTCTAGAATCCTCTAGTATTATTTTACATTTCATTTCATTTGAGGGGGAAATTACACATTCCAACATTCCCCCTAATTTCAACCTCAAATGTTGTTCCATACAAATCCAAATCCTTTCTTTTGCCTGATGCCAAAATGCCATTTTTTGATAATCTTCGTATTTGTTAATTTCTTCATTAATAGTGTCCCCCAAGGCTGCGACTTTTAATTTCTAGAAACATTTTGTGAGCAATTGGCTGCCAACGGTTTTCTCTTTCCACAGGATCCACTAATAATCTTGCCTCATCTATCACAAATGTTGGTGATAGGATTCACTAGTAACCTTGATCAAATTCATGTCTTATTTTAGCTACCCCTTGATAGCTTCATCTATCACAAATGGTGATAGGGTTCTCCAAATAACCTTGCTCTCCAAAAACAAAATTGTCTTTGTTGTCACAAATGGTGACAAATAAATTCCTTCCTTCTTCAACTATCCAATGATTACTTGCTTCTGTCAAAAAAATAATGACAAGATGCTCCCAATTAACTTGACTCTAATTCATTTCTCACAAATAGTGACAAGATTTTCTTGCCTTAGCTCTGATACCAATTTGAAGGAGGTAGACCAAGATCTTAAATCTACTCTAATACCAAACTGATGGGGGTGCATGGATTGCATCCACAATGATAATTAAACACATAATACACACTATAGGCACTTATAGAAATTATACAATGATTTCATTGCCCGATCAATAAAAAAACCATTCTTTTATAGAGGTCTTTGATTGTTTCCAGAAACATCTAAATTAATGAACATAGAACAAATAGAATTTTCTAGACCTATCTACACAATGACTTCTAGAACTTTATAGAATTAAATATTAATTTTACCTAACCCTATTTGGTAATCTAGCTAGAGTTTCTAGAATCCTCTAGTATTATTTTACATTTCATTTCATTTGAGGGGGAAATTACACATTCTGACATATAATTCCTGCACACTAAAATATGTGATCACGTGCAATTGCATATAATATCATAGCCAAAGCAATAATGCATTAAATACCAAATTAATCCATTTACATCACTCACATTCGCATAAAACATAAAGAGACAAGAATGAAGTAAATAACCATAGTATAAAATCCATCACATAACATAATTAGAAAATATGTCCAACTACCAAATAATCAGATATCATCATAGCTATTGTCATCTCAAAATGGAATCAACATGCAAATATGATAAATTAAACAACATAATAGTAAGGTATCTATGATACTGAATCAAAGTATAACATTTGACCCTTAGGTCATCTCAAAGTACATATAATAAAAGTATCAAGTATCTCTTGAATCAAAATAGACAAGGTAAAAACTACAAACACAAGAGGCACTACATTGCGACCAAGCAAAACAAAGAAAATTGCTAGATCACAAGGTTAACCCTAGCTTCTTCTTAACCTACTGCACCTTGCGAAACAATACAATCACACCTTCACCACCTTGACCTTGGTTGAGCCTTAACCCACCACGACTGTGAAAATCACATGGTTGCAACTTGAAATGTTCTAAGACATAACATGAAATAGGATATAGCCAATGCTAAATTATTTCATAAAAAGCCTAGGTGACTTTTGAATGGATTATCATTTAAATTTGATTTTCTAGCGGGAGGGCATTTTGGTTAACATTTCTGGCAAATCAGAGGGGATGCAAACTTGCTTGGCATATGACCAATGACCATTAAAAGATCCATTGGGCTATGGAGTCTCTAAAACCATGAAAAATCATTAAATTTATCACCTTTGCCACATTCTAAGCCATAAAACATGCCCTTCTACCTTTGTAACTCTGCAAAATTGGAACCAAAACTCTCTACAACAAAACATACGCTTGACACTTCTTGGAAAATAGGTCAAAAAGAATGCAACTACTCTAACTATGTACATGGAACCTCCTCTTTTCTTTAAAAACATGGTTTTAGATATATTCCATTTACTAGAATAGGCATAATTTCACTATTAGGTTTGCTTAATTGGAAAGCATTGAACTATTTACAACTGATAATTACATATGGACCACTCCATAAGGCATCAAATTTTGAGTGCCTTCCTGCTTTTTTCTGTGTTTGCATCCCATTTGAGAACAAGATCACTTTCCTTGAAATTTCTAACCTTAGCCTTCTTATCAAAGCTTCTCTTCATCTATTGCTGATGTATTCCTAAAGTCTGTATTGCTTGATGTCTCTTCTCTTCCAGCTCCACTAGTTCTATCATTCTTATAGACATAACATCATTTTCAATTAGTTCTAATTGATGACCCATCTCAAGGGCAGGAAACTCCAATGAAATATGAAGTCTAGCTTCCTTGCCATATACTAACATGAAAGGAGAATTTTCAATAGCCCTCTTAGGCATTATTTTGTCAGCCCACAGGGTCGTCCTCAATTTCTGATGCCAACACCTTAGATTATCTTCAATAGTCCTCTTGATGATTCTAATCAAATTCTTATTGGATGACTCAACCAAACCATTACCTTGAGGGTAGTAATCAGAATATGTGCTTAAGTAAATGCCATGATCAATTGTCCATGCACAAATCTAAGCTCCTACAAATGATTTTGTATTGTTTGATATTATAGTGGAAGGAGCACCAAATTTGGTAAAAATTCCATTAAGGAATTCCACGATTGAAGCCTCTATAGAATCTTTTAAGGCTACTACCTCTATCCACCTTATAAAGTAATCTATTGTAGCCAAGATCCACCTATGACCAAAACTAGAAGGTAGATTAATAGGACCAATAAAATCTAATCCCCACCAAGCAAAAGGCTGATCGACTTGGATGGGGTGAAGTGGAGTCTCTGTTTACCTGAGAACACTTCTCACACTTCCTTACATGCCTATGGTAGTCATGGAATAAGGATAGCCAGTAGTAACTAACTTTCATGATCTTCCTTGCAGTGGTTCTTGCTAAATAGTGGCCACCATCAGGACCATCATGAAGCTCCTTAATTATTCTCTCTGCTTGATCTACATCAATACATCTTAGCAAGGATCCATTGAAGTCCTTCCTAAAAAGAACACCATCAACTATATCATAAGGAATATATTGCAATCTAAACTATCTTCTTTTAGCTTTATCCAACCCTAGAGGATATTTATTCCTAGCTAAGAAGGTCTTCATGTCCTCTCACCTCCTATTGTTCTACCAATACCAAGACAATCTCCTCATCAGGTTTGCGAGATGAGATCATTTGTTTGCACAACCCCTTCCCTCTTACTAGTTTGGTAATCTGGATATCCACATCATACTCCATCACCTTAGTGATCCAACTTGCCCTTTTCTTACTAATATCTCTACTCAACAAGAAATCTTTCACACTAGAATGGGGCACTAGCAAATGGATTTTGTTATGAGACAGAAGGTGTCTGAATTTCTTCAAAGCTCTTATGACTACAAGGGCCTACTTCTCCACATAGTTGCACTTATTTTCATACTCTTTGGGCCCCTCACTAAAGAAAGAAATAGGCTGCTCTTCATTCTTATCATTTAATTGAGTGAAAACAACATAAATACTTGACTCACCTCCTAAGGTGTAAAGAATGAAATCCTTATCAAAATTTGGGTAGATGAGAGTAGGGGTTGAAGCTATGGCTGCTTTGATTTCTTCAAAACTTGCTTTCCCTTCCTTGGTCCATGAGAAGTCCATGTTCTTTTTAAGCATGGCTATAAGAGGTTTCACCATGGTAGCTAAATTAGGAATAAATATTCTCACAAAATTTATTCTACCAAGAAAACTTTGCAGACCTTTCTTGTGACTAGGAAGAGAAAGGGAAATTATTGTCTTGTTCTTTCTAGATCAATGGTCAGACCATCCTTAGATACAAAGTGTCCTAATAATTTCCCTTGATTAGTGGCAAAGACACACTTTCTTGGATTTAAAGACACTCCATACTCTCTACATCTTATAAAAACTTGTTTGAGATGACCAAAATAATCTGCTACATCTTTTGAATAAACTATGATATCATTAAGGTAGATCAACACAAACCTTTCAATCATGTTTTTGAAGGCCATCTCCATTGCCTTTTGAAATTTGCCACTTGCATTTGCTAGTCCAAAAGGCATTTTACTATAGGCATAGGTTCCCCATTTGGTAGTGAAAGTAGTCTTATGTCTATCAGCCTCTTTGACTAATACCTGATTATAACCCGAGAATCCATCCAAGAAAGAGAATCTCTCTGAACCACTAACTTTGGACAAATATTGTTCCATGGAAGGGAGAGGATTATGATCTTTAAGGGAGGCTTGGTTAAGATCCCTCAAAATCTATACATAGTCTAATTTCTCCATTCTTTTTCCAAATAGGGATAAGGTTTGCCACCCAAGAGGAGTACTTAATAGGGAAAATGGTATTGACCTCAATTAATTTGGATAGCTCATTTCTCATTAGTGGCACAATCTTAGGATTTACTAGATTCTGCTTTTGCCTAATAGGCTTGACATTATCAACTAGATCTATAGTATGTTGAAACAAACTAGGGTCAAAACCCTTTAAATCATCATATGTCCAAGAAAATGCATCATTAAATTCTCGACATAGATGAACAAAACTTTCTTGCTTAGTTTCAGAACATACCTTCCCCATGTTTAGTGTCTTTCCATCAACAACTGCAACTGGCATATGATCTTTATTTGCAGCAAGATTCATGCCTCTAACCTTTGCTTGGTCATCAGGATTAAAGACACCCTCTAAGGTAATGAGACCTTTAGGAAAATTATTGGAGCTAAGGTTGATTATTTGATCACCATATTGGTCAGACAATCTCGACTGATTTCTATCTGAGAACTATGCCTCATTCTGCAAGAAACTCACAATTTGTGCATAATATTCAAAGACCTACCAATTGATATTATTATCAAGGATAGTGGGTCTGACCACCACTTTAATCTTCTTCTTCCTCTAATCCTTGAGACTTCTTGGGACATCAAAAGATGCACCCACTTCACAAGCCTATCAACATGTCTATTTCCTTTCTTAGGGATGCTCTGACTATTAAAGGCATTAAAACTTTCAAGCAAATCCCATACTCTATGTTTATAAGACTTGAGAAAACTATTCTTGGTGATATTTTGATTCCTCACCTGATTGACCACCAACTTGCTATCTCCATATACACTTAATGCTTGAATTCCTCTTTTTTGAGCAAGTAAGAGACCCTAAATCAATGCCTCATACTTGGCCACATTATTGGTACAACTAAATTGAATCCTAAATGAAAAGTAGTACCTTTCTAGTGCAGGAGAAACCAACATCACACTAGCCCATGATCCATTTTTATTTTTTTGATCCATCAAAATACATAACCCAAATACCACCTATGTCTTCTTTGATTTTCATTAAGTTGGGAACAAGAGTATTCTTTCCTGATATACAATCGTTGGAAATGATTGAAATGATCATAAGAAAAGTTGTTGGAATGATATATGGAAATGGTAAAGAATGTTCTCAATCATTGTTTTGTCACTGATGTCAAACTTGCTACTTGTAGGAATGACAATTGCTTTAGTGATCCAAATACTATCAATTAGTTGATTGTCAAGGAGGAGGCAATCAATAAGTTGTAACTAGAACACCTAGAGAAACGTTGAAGTTATGATGTTGCAATGAAGTACAAGGATCAGCTAAGCCATTGATGAAAAAGTGTGTTGATGACATACTATAAGACACAGAGAATTGGCACACTGAAACATATAAAAAATGTAACGTTTTAGCTAAGACATTTGTAAACCTCAACTAAGTTCATTAGAGAGAAGGAGCCGAGCAAGCTAGTATGTGCTGAGAAAATTCCTAGTAAGTGTCGAGTGATATCGAGTGCCGAGTAGAGAAAGGTGCCGAGCAAGTTCAAGTGCCGAGTAAACTTCAAGTGCCAAGCAAGTTCAAGTGTCAAGTAAATTTCAAGTGCCAAGCAAGTTCAAGTGCCGAGTAAAGTTCAAGTGTCGAGCAAGTTCAAGTGCCGAGTGATATTGAGTGCCGAGAAGAGATAGGTGCCGAGTAACATAGAGATGCCGAGCACCAGTAAAACCAATAGTGTCGAGTAACATAGAGATGCCGAGCACCAGTAAAATCAATAATGCCGAGTTGCTGCATTTTTTTGAAAATCAAAGATTCGCCAGATCTAAGATGACAAGGTTGTTATCTAGAAGTTTGTGAATTAAAATGGAAGATAAGAATGATGAGCTGGTGGCACAGAACACCATGTAAAACATTTTTAAGAATACAATTGACGAAGTTTGAAGATAAGAGCAAGATATGAGGTAGATAAATTGTATCCTACCTAATCCATTCGAAACCCTAAAATTGGAAAGAGAGAAATGAGCGGCAAAGGCAAATCAGATTTCTATTTAAGGGGTCAAGCATGAAAGCATGAAATGCTGAAGGAGATGCTAAGGAGATAAGAGAGCATAGAGACTTTGTTTCAGTAAGAAGACCCCTGCTATGGATGCATTGGTGCAATGAGTTAGAAGACTCAAGGAGACAAAGCTTGAGAAGAAGTCAAGCAGTCAGAGCTGAAGTGTTTGAAGCCAAGCATTAGGATTGAATTGAAAGTGTGATCTGAAATCTGCAAAGTATGTTGTAAGTTATATCAAATCAAAAGATCATTATCATTACTTTCTAGCAATTGTAACAGTAAATTTTAAATGCTATGGACTTAGGTTGGTTTAATAGCCATGAGATAAATCCTTTAACAGGATGACATTCCAAGTGAATGTTCTAAAGTCCTTTAACCAGGCCCATTCCTAACAGTTTGGTGAAATCCTCTAACAAAGTCACATTTAATAGTGTGTTGTATGCCTTTAATAGGGCATCACTTCAGAAGAGTGAGAATCAAGTAGCATGTTACTGGTTGTTTTTCCCAAATTAGGTTTCCACGTAAATCATTGTGTCATGTGTTGATCTTGCATGTTTTATCTTTGCATGTTGATTTACTGTAACTTGCTAATATGGTTGATTTAAAAGTTTGGATGGATGAAAAGTGTATGGATTCATAAAAAGTAGTGAAAAAGTATTAATAGGGCATTTGGACCTTGAATAACTGATTCACCCCCCCTCTCAGTTATTCTAAAGAATTCTAACAATTGGTATCAGAGCCTTACTGCTGACTCAGTTTAAAGGAACTATAAGTAGAAAAGATCAAAATGCCTAAGAGAGAAGTTGCCAAGCTCAATAAAGACAACTTTGTTGCATGGCAAAGCTTGATGAAGCTACATCTTGGATCTATAGGAGATTATGCCCAAAATTCAATTGTCACTGAACATGTAGATCCAACAGGTGCTCCTACTGTAGAAGATATGAAAAAAAAGCAAGAACACAATCAGGCAATGCTGGAAATTGCCTCTGCACTCAGCTATGTTAAATTTGATGATATCAAAGTATGTGATACTGCATTCAAAATGTCAAAAATCCCTATCAGACATCTATGGAGGAGATTAGAATATACAAAGAGAAAAAAGAGAAAGTCTTAGAGGAAAGTTTGATGACATGAAAATGGAGGAAAATGAGAATGCTGCTCAGTATGGTGCAAGAATAAAGGAAGTGGTAAGTGCAATAAGATGCTTGAATGGTCAATTGGATGAAGATACTGTTAACAGTAAGTTCTTAAGAACCTTGCTTCCTATCTATGCTATTAGAGTATCAGCAATACAAGAGCTAAGATGTATACCAGGAAACAATCTAAGTCTTGAAGGAATAATAGGTAGACTCACTGCATTTGAGTTACCTAGTTTTGACAACTACAGACCAGAGAATGTTGAATATGCCTTTAAGGCCAAGTTATCACTGAAAGATGCTAAACAGGTGAAGTCAAAGAAAGGAAGAAAAATTAAGTATGTATCCAGTGATAGTAGCACTAATTAGGAAGATGTAGAACAATTGGAAGCATTGCTTGCTAGAAGATTTCACAAAGGTAAAGGAAAATTCAAAGGTAAGATGCTTATCATTTGTTTCAATTACAATGAAGTAGGTCATATTGCTACCAGGTGTCCATAGAAAAAGGATTACGAGGAAGGTAACAAAAACAAATTCTGAAGAGATGATGACAAGAGAGATTACAAAGAAAAAGGTAAGAAGTGTTACATTGTTGAAGAAAATTCTGATGATAATGATGATGAAGTTGTTTATGTAGCCATGAAGGATCAATCTGATGAAGAAGAGCCCACATCATTGGTAACATATATGAACAAGAATGACAGGTGGATCATAGACAGTGGATACTCACATCACATGACAGGAGACAAAAGTAAGTTTGTTAACTTTACTCACTATGATGGAAATAGTGTTAGATTTGGTAATGATGCTCCATGTCAAATCAAAGGAAAAGGTTCCATTAAGCTCAAAGAAAAAATTTCATGTGATAATGCATACTATGTTGAAGGATTAAACTACAATTTTGTAATGTCCCCATTTTAGCAGTTGACCAAGTGTGTGTGCGTTAGCCTTGTTCTACATGGTCCCGAGGGCTAACAAAGGGTTTAATGGGATCTTGGAGTGTTTTGACCTGGTCATTTCCAGTTTGGGCCAAAACGAAGTTGATTTACTCAGTTTCAGGCATACTTACTATTTTTAGTAAGTTAGTAGGACACAGTGCAAGTCAATTTTGGTGATTGGATTTGATAATCCTCGGTGAGAGCTTTTCGATGAGCTATCACTCGCATTATTTGGAGTCTGATTGCTAATACATTTTAATTCTTGAAGTTTTATTAAAGTAACGTCTAATTTAATTGTAAAATATTAAAGTGTTACTTTAATATTTATTTTATGGGGATGTGTACCCAAGGGAGACATAAGGAGTATTTTAATATATGTTTTATATACTACACATCTTTTATCCCACATTGCCCATATGAGTTGAGCAGACCCTTGGAAATAGAATAAAAGGAAGCATTTGTGGCTTCATTAGCCAGGTTGAATATGAGAAGAAATTGGTGTATGAGTTGCAGCTCCATTCTTGGCATTTGAGGACGTCTATCCTCTCTTGTAACATTCTAGATGTCATTCCCTTGAGGTTTGGCCTTTGGAATTCTTTGTTATTGGCTTCATTATCAGGCAATTTAGTTGCATTTCCAACTACAGGCAGATTTGGTATTTTTTTCATATCTTCTTCACTACTTTTCTGACGCTTATGCCGCTTTGAGGGAATGATATTATGAAGGTAGTGGACTGATTGAAGGACAAAGCACTATTGCAGCAAGTTCGAAAGCATGGGCTGGAGTATTATGTCAATACTGTTGAAGTAATTAGTGAGTTGATAAATCTGCCATCTATTTGGTTTTATGAATTCTGAAAATAACATTTTATTAGCAACAGTTCATTTTCACTTTGCATATTATTTTAGTTTCTTTCTTGTTTATGTTGTATGATACCAATTCCATGCACAAAACACAACAAACAAATAAATGTTTGATTTTCAGAGTTATAAGGGGTTTAAAACATTAAACATAGAAATAAGAGGTTGAATGTAAACTGTTTGACAAAATTCCTTTCAGCAAATTGGTTTAGTTTTTTGGGACATCCAGGGGTGCCCATTATAGTGGTATCAGAGCTATAAGTCCTACCATCCTGTGGAGGTCTTATAGGGAATTTGGAATAGCTAGTTAGAGGGAAAAGTGTTTGACAAAATGTCAAAACACTAAAATCAGAAAAAAAAAAAAAACACAGGCTAAGCATTTATGTTTGAGCATGCGACAGGGGCCTTATAATTTCTGTGATATAGAGCAAGACAAAATATGATTTCAGACTTGCAAAGCAAACAATCTAGTACATCCATGCAGGGGGACATTGAATCTAGCCATACAGACATAGAGGAGATATTCTTTGATCAAGACAACAATATGGGTGATCAAGATGATAGGAATACAGGATTAGGCGGAGGCAGGAATGCCGGTCTAGATTAGGGGGATGTAATGTTCATACAATTACTGAATACATTAGAGGAGGGGCAGCGTATGCAGCAGGAGCATAATAGGTGAATGGACATGATGTTGTAGCTCATGGCTAGACAGATGGGTGTCAATATTAATCCAGGTGATGCCAACAACGGAAACAATAACAATGAGGGAAACAATAACAATGGGGGAAACAATAACCATGGAGGCCAAGGAAACAACAATGGTCCTGAGAATAACATTAATGGTAATAATGGACACGGCAACAATGGGAATGAGGCTGATAACTTTAGACACGTTGCACGCCTAGTGCGGACTGCGAGCTCGAGACCTCTTCTACCCACCTTCCCACCCAGAGATCCGGTTCAACCAGTAAACGAACCGCAAATTACTGAGTTACATGATCAGTTCAGGAGGGACTAGGAGGCTAGTGGACCAGAGTTTTAGGCAGATATTTCCCTCAGAGATTATATGGACTTGAGGATGAGACACATGCCTAGAGCAGGAGGGAGGAATCAAAACTTTGAGCTGAGAAAGAAAGTTGGAAAACTTTCCTTACCTTATTATGATGCTTCAGGGAAGATGACTGCACGAGCTTGGGTGTAGAAGGTAGATACATACTTGCAGCTAAATCTTATGCCTGAGGAGGAGGCTATCAAGTATGCAAGTATGCACTTGGATGGCATTGCACATGAATGGTGGCATCATGGCATGGTGACTTTGGGGCATAATCAGATTACATCCTATGAGGAATTCACCGAAACATTGATTGAGAGATTTGACACTAGGGATCTCGAGTTACATTTCAAGGAACTAGCACAGTTAAAATAGTCAGGTTCTATGGATGCTTACATTGCTGAGTTTCAACGCTTGTCTGTACTTGTTACTGATATCTCTCCTAGGAGATTGGTGGTGTTATTTTGTGATGGTCTTGCTGATCCATTACGAGGTTGGGTGAAGGGACATGATCCACTCACCTTAGCTAAAGCAACTAAAAAGGCATGAGATTTAGCCCCTTCGGTATACAAAGGAAAAAACCATTCAAAAAATTCTTCCTACCACAAGGACAAAGACAAAAGACCGTTTCAAAAAGAGTATAGCAAACCCAAAGAAGGATCAAAAGGGCTAGACAATGAAACCTTGAATGAACTTCGAAAGAAGAAGATGTGCTTCCATTGTAGAGAGCCTTGGGACTTATCTCATAAATGTTCTCTCAAGGCTAAGGCAAATCAAATGGAGTATTTTTCAGCAGAAGATTCAGAGTCAGAGGAGGAGGATTAACACTTCGATTCAGATGAGGGTAATACTATAGAGGAGAGCAGCATTCTTAAGGATGATAGATTGTTGGCACGCTTGACAAGGGCCCAAAAGGAAATCACATTTAAGGTTAGGGTTACTATCCAGGGGCAGAAAGTGATATCTCTTATTGACACTAGGGCTACACATAACTTCATAGATGCACAGTTGGTAGCCAGTAGAGGGTTACAAACAGAGGAGCATGATGGGTTTAGAGTCATGGTGGCTAACGGTGATAAATTATTATACACTCGAAAGATATCTAATCTTCACATTAGGTTTGGAGATGGCTATGAGTTGAAGGATGAGTTCTATGTTATGGACATGGGAGATTATGATGTCATCCTCAGCATGACATGGATGGCTTCACTAGTGGAGTTCACACTCAACCTAACAAAATTGGAGATGAGATTCCAGCATGAGGGCAGAACTGTAGTACTTAGAGGTCTTTCAGATGGAGCTCGCAGAGTAGTGTCCTTAAGGAGAATGCAGAGACTTTTTCGTCATGATGACATAGAGTGGGCGATAGAGTGCTACATTATGCCAACTTCACCTGAGCCACAAGAAAAGAGTCATCCACCAGATATCTAGAAGATACTTGATAGAGATGCTAAAGTATTTTGTGATATTCCTCATGGGGTTCCTCCTAACAGAGGGATGGAACATGTTATTGAGCTCGAGGAGGGAGCCAAACTAGTTATGATTACTCCCTATCATCATCTTAAGAAACACAAGGATGAGATAGAGAAGGCAATTAAGGATTTGTTGGAGATGGGGCATATCAGGCCCAGTAAGAGCCCCTTTGCTTCAGTAGCAGTATTGGTAAAGAAGAAGGATGGGATGATGTGCATGTGCATCGATTACAGGGCACTGAATAAGAAAACAATTAAAAATAGGTATCCCATTCCTAGGATTGATGAGCTGATTGATGAGTTGTATGGGGCATGCTTCTTCACCAAAATTGATTTGTGATTCGGATACCATCAGATCAGGATGAGAGCAAAGGACATTGAGAAAATAGCCTTCCGATGTCACTATGGCCACTTTGAGTTCATGGTTATGCCATTTGGTCTAACCAATACACCCGCTACATTTCAAAGTTGTATGAACCAGGTATTCAGGAAGCAGCTGAGGAGATTTGTCTTGATCTTCTTTGATGACATCTTGGTCTTTAGTAAAACTTGGGAGGAGCACTTACATCATCTGGAGGAGGTGTTATCTATTCTGGAGAGAGAGTCATTGTATGCCAAGGAATCTAAATGTGAGTTTGGCATGACTGAGCTCCTTTACTTTGGGCATATCATTAGTGCAGATGGCGTTCAGGTTGATCTTGAAAAGATTAGAGCTATTGTAGAGTGGCCTTCTCCCACAAACCTTACATAACTTAAGGGATTCTTTGGTTTATGTGGTTTTTATAGGAGGTTTGTTAAGGGATTCTCATATATTGCTACACCCTTGACAAATCTTACCAGGAAAGGAGCCTTCGTGTGGACAGGGGCAGCATAGAGGTTTTTTGAGCATTTCAAGTAGGTAATACTTCATGTCTAGTTCTAGCTCTACCGAATTTTACGAAGCCTTTTGAGCTTCATTGTGATGGGATTGGAGCAGTATTGATCTAGGAGAAGCATCCCATTGCATTCGAGAGTAGGAAGCTCCGAGGAATTGAGAAGAGTTATTCTGTCTATGATCGGGAGATGTTGGTCATAATGCATGCATTGGCCAAATTTTGATCATATTTGGTAGGTGGACGTTTTGTGATCAAGACTGATCACAACAGTATTAAAAACTTCATGAGCCTGCGTGATCTTAATGACCGACAACAAAAATGGGTGACTAAATTGCAGGCTTATGACTTTGACATAGAGTTTGTCAAAGGTAGGAAAAATGTGGTGGCTGATGCCTTCTCTCGAAGACCTCACTTATGTGCTCTGGCAGAGATTTCAGGAGATTGGAGAGATCGGATTATAGCAGAGTATGTCGGAGATGCTTGGGCTTCTGGATTGATTTCAAGTACCATACAGGATGATCACTATGAGGTGATAGATGGATTGATTAGAGTTCAGGATAGGGTTTATTTGATTCCATCATCACATTTGAGAGAGGCGATACTGAAGGCATTTCATGATGCACCCATAGCTAGACATCCGGGGGTCTTCAAGACCTACAGGCAGATTAGAGAGCAGTTTTCATGGAAAGTGCTCAAAGATGATGTTCAGAGGTATGTCAGGGAGTGTGTGGTTTGTCAATAGAATAAGGGAGAGCACACATTTCCTGCAGGTTTATTATAGCCCTTGCCCATTCCTGATAGGAAATGGAAAAGTATTTCAATGGACTTCATCACTAGTCTACCATGAGTGTAGGGAAGAGATTGCATCTATGTGGTGGTGGACCGCTTGACGAAGTTTTCTCACTTCTTTGCTATTTCGTCCACTTACATAGCAACACAGGTGGCAGATCTTTTTTTTAGAGAGATATTCAAGTTACATGGGCTGCCCAGATTCATTGTCAATGACCGGGATAGTAAGTTAATGAGTATTTTTTGGCAAGAGTTGTTTAGATTGTGTGGTACAAATCTTACACCTAGCACTAGTTATCATCCACAAACAGATGGGCAAATAGAGATTGTGAATAAATGGGTGGAAGGATATTTGAGGAACTATATAACTGCACAACAAAAGGCTTAGATCAGATGGTTGCATATGGGAGAGTATTGTTATAACACCACTTATCATATGTCCATCAAGATGACTCCTTTCATGGCACTCTATGGTTATGAAGCACCTAGCTTCATGGATTTAGTTTTGGGGGAGAGTAGAGTGCTCAAAGCCAAAAACTTATTGCAAGATAGTTAGGACATCCTAAAAGTGCTCAAAGAGAATATACAACAGGCCCAAAATCAACAAAAATTGTATGCTGATCAACATCGAATAGAGCGTAGCTTCGAGGTAGAGGATATGGTTTACTTGAGGCTACAACCATATAGACAGTCATCGCTCAAGAAGAGCGGAGCTGAAAAGTTGAAACCTAGATTTTATGGTCCCTACAAGGTGATTCACAAAGTGGGGAAAGTCGCCTATGAGCTTGAGCTTCCAAAGGGCAATCGAGTGCATAATGTGTTTCATGTGTCTAGGCTTAAGAAAGCCATTGGTTATAATGTAGTGCCTTCTGCAGATTTACCCCCTTTGGCTGAGGAGGGGAAGCTTGTGTTAGTACCCGAGGCTATTCTGGACACCAGAGAGAGGAAGCTTAGAAACAGGATAGTGAAGGAGTATTTGGTCAAATGGAGAGACCTGCTAGAGGAAGATTCTACATGGGAGAGTGAGTAGGTTATTCAGCAGGCTGGACTGAGATTTCTTGAGGACAAGCAATTTCAAGGGGCGTGGACTGTAATGTCCCCATTTTAGCAGTTGACCAAGTGTGTGTGCATTAGCCTTGTTCTACATGGTCTCGAGGGCTAACGAAGGGTTTAATGGGATCTTGGAGTGTTTTGGCCTAGTCATTTCCAGTTTGGGCCAAAACAAAGTTGATTTACTCAGTTTCAGGCATACTTACTATTTTTAGTAAGTCAGCAGGACATAGTGCAGGTCAATTTTGGTGATTGGATTTGATACTCCTCGGTGAGAGCTTTCCGATGAGCTATCACTTGCATTATTCGGAGTCCGATTGCTAATACATTTTAATGCCTGAAATTTTATTAAAGTAACGTCTAATTTAATTGTAAAATATTAAAGTGTTACTTTAATATTTATTTTATGGGGATGTGTACCCAAGGGAGACATAAGGGGTATTTTAATATATGTTTTATATACTACACATCTTTTATCCCACATTGCCCATATGAGTTGAGCGGACCCTTGGAAATAGAATAAAAGGAAGCATTTGTGGCTTCATTAGCCAGGTTGAATATGAGAAAAAATTGATGTGTGAGTTGCAGCTCTATTCTTGGCATTTGAGGACGTCTATCCTCTCTTGTAACATTCTAGATGTCATTCCCTTGGGGTTTGGCCTTTGGAATTCTTTGTTATTGGCTTCATTATCAGGCAATTTAGTTGCATTTCCAGCTACAGGCAGATTTGGTATTTTGCTCATATCTTCTTCACTACTTTTTTGACGCTTATGCCGCTTTGAGGGAATGATATTATGAAAGTAGTGGACTGATTGAAAGACAAAGCATTGTTGTAGCAAGTTCGAAAGCATGGGCTGGAGTACTATGTCAATACTGCTGAAGTAATTAGTGAGTTGATAAATCTGCCATGTATTTGGTTTTATGAATTCTGAAAATAACATTTTATTAGTAGCAGTTCATTTCCACTTTGCATATTATTGAAGTTTCTTTCTTGTTTATGTTGTATAATACCAATTCCATGCACAAAACACAACAAACAAATAAACGTTTGATTTTTGGAGTTATAAGGGGTTTAAAACATTAAACGGAGAAATAAGAGGTTGAATGCAAACTGTTTGACAAAATTCCTTTCAGCAAATTGGTTTAGTTTTTTGGGACATCCAGGGGTGCCCATTACAAATTTGCTAAGTGTCTCACAGTTAGGCAATATAGGATGCAAAGTGGAATTTGGAAAGAAAACTGCAAAAATCTATGATACTAATGGTAAACTGATAGGAAAAGGAGATCAAACAAGGAGTAATCTATTTTACCTTGATATGGATGATGTTTCTTGTTTTATTGCAAAATTTGATGATGAATGGTTGTGGCATAGAAGATTATGTCATGTCAACTTTGACAATCTGGTCAACATCAATAAAATGAAGAAAGTTAGAGGTTTACCAAAATTGAAGAAGCCTGATAATATCATGTGCAAACAATGTCAGCTAGGAAAGATGACTAAGTCAAGTTTCAAAAGAAAAAACTATACATCTAAAGAAGTACTTGAATTAGTTCATACTGACTTATGTGGTCCAATGGAAGTACAAAGCTATAGAGGAGATAAATACATAATGTTGTTTGTTGATGACTATTCCAAGATGATGACTGTTATGTTTTTAAAACAAAAATATAATGCTAGAGTTGAAAAGGAAACAAGAAAAAACTTGAAATGCCTAAGATCAAACAGAGGTGGTGAATTCACATCAAATGAATTTGAGATATTCTGTAATGATAAAGAAATCAAAAGACAAACATCAACTCCTAGAACTCCCCCACATAATGGAATTGCTGAAAGAAGAAACAGATCTATGATTGACTGTGCTAGAACACTAATGATGGAAAAGACCGTTGCTCTAAAATACTGGAGAGAAGCTGTAAGTGTAGCTGTACATACACTGAATCGAGTACAAGTCAAGAAAGGTACAAATACTAAACCTTTTGAATTATGGTATGGCCACTCACCCAATGTAAAACATTTCAAAGTGTTTGGTTGTAAATGTTTTATCCTTAAAGATACTAGAAATGGAAAATTTGATGCAAAAAGAGATGAAGGCACATTCCTTGGTTATTCCACTAGAAGTAAGGCATACAAGTGTTTGAATATTAACACTAATAAATTTGTGGAAAGTGCGAATGTAAATTTTGATGAGCACACAGAAGTCCAAGCTGAAGTACCAAAGAAAATGGAAGAGTACAGAACCTTTGTGTATTCTTATGAAGGAATGACTGTTGATGAGGATGATGTCAATCAAATTGAAAATCGACAACAAGTATCAATTTCAGCCGAGTCACAACCAGTGAATGCCGAGTTGCATTCAGAAGTCGAGTTGCAGAATGAAGAAAATGCACAATCTGATTCTGAAGACAGTACACATGATGAAGAATGACCTGACAATGAAGTGCATAGTGATCCTGAATCTGAAAGATCAAACATGGAAACAAGGATAGAGCCAAGATTATCCAAATATGTAAAAAGACATCACCCTGCTGAACAGATAATTGGTGACAAAGATGCAAGACCAATGACAAGGAATAGACTAAGACATGAATCATGTCTGATTAGCAAATCTAAACCCAATACATTATATGGTGCATTACAAGAAGATAATTGGTGTAAAGCTATGGAAGAAGAAATTGATCAAATAAAGAAAAATAAAACCTGGAGTTTGGTTTCCAGACCAATTGACAAGAATGTGATTGGCACCAAGTGGGTATTCAGAAACAAGCTAGATGAGAATGGTGAGATTACCAGAAACAAAGCTAGACTAGTATGCAAGGGTTATGCTGAAGAAGAAGGAATATACTATGGGGAAACATTTTCCCCTATTGCTAGAATGGAAGGAGTAAGAACTTTACTTGCATATGCTACATATAAAGATTTTAAAGTCTATCAGATGGATGCAAAATCTACTTTCTTAAATGGTATACTAGAAGAAGTCTACATTGAACAACCAGAAGGATTTGTTGATGAAAATAATAGGGATATGGTGTGTAAGCTACATAAAGCACTCTATGGTTTGAAACAAGCACCTAGAGCATGGTATGAGAGACTTCACAAGTATCTAGTACAAATTGGATTTGAAAGAACTGATGATAACAAAAACATATACATCAAAGCAGAAGAAGGTAAAGACATTATTGTATCCGAAATCTTTGTGGATGACATAGTGTTTGGTGGAAAGGAAGTGCTTTGGAAAGGTTTTGCTGACAAAATGAAACATGAATTTGAGATGTCTATGTTTGGAGAAATCAAATTCTTTGTTGGATTGCAAGTACATCAACTCAAACATGGTATATTTGTGACACAATCAAAATACATCAAAGAGATTCTTAAAACATTTGGATCAGAGTAGTCCAAATCGGTCAGCACACCAATGGCAATAGGAAATAAGCTGTCCAAAAATGATGAATCAACTGAAGTCAATCAAACAATGTACCGATCCACGATTGAAAAACTACAATATGTTGTACATAGTAGACCAGACATAACATTAGCAGTTGGAATAGTGGCCAGATTCTCTGCTAATCCTAAAGAAAATCATCTCATAGCAGTAAAAAGGATAATGAGATATCTTAAAGGAACTGATAACTTTGGTCTATACTACAAAAAGAATGGAAAATTTGAGCTCAATGCATATACAGATGCAAATTGGGGAGGCAACATTGATGATAGAAAAAACACAAGTGGAGGTGTATTATTTTTAGGCAAAAGGCTAGTTACCTAGACTAGCAAGAAAAAAACATGCACATCTCAGTCTACTGCAGAGTCAGAATATGTAGCAGTAGCAGTCAATTGCACAAACATTGTGTGGCTCACACATCTATTAGAAGGAATGAAAGAAGAGGTAACAAAACCTGTGATAACACAAGTGCTATAAACATATCTAAAAATCTAGTAATGCATGCAAAAACCAAGCACATCGCAATCAAGTATCATTATGTTAGAGAACTGGTAGAAGACAAACAAGTAAAGTTGGAATACATTCACACAATGAAACAAACTGCAGATATCTTCACCAAACCATTGCCAAAGGATGCTTATGAATATCTTAGAGGCAAGTTGGGGGTAATACCCCTAACTCAAGCAGTTTAAAGCAACAAAGAAATTGCCCTACATCACCAGCAATGAATCATTGAAATATCAGAAGAGTGATGTAGAGGATGACAGCAGGAGCAGAAACTCCAAATCAGTCACAAGCATGGTGACAGAGGGAGAAAAAAACAAGAAGCCAAAGCTCATATTTTGCATAATAAAGATGCTACATCTTTGGCATTTATGTCAAAGAGGGAGAAATGTGCAGAAACCTGATCAATATATATGAAAGAGGGAGATATACGAGATCAGTAGTAAAAGATGCAGCAGTAAAGAAATATAGCAGACAAAGTATACAATCTTGGTGGTAACTAAGTTGATCAATTGATCAGTTTGGTTTGCCATCAATGTCAAAGAGGGAGATTGTTGGAAATGATTAAAATGATCATAAGAAAAGTTGTTGGAATGATATATGGAAATGGTAAAGAATGTTCTCAATCATTGTTTTGTCATTAATGTCATACTTGCTACTTGCAGGAATGACAATTGCTTTAGTGATCCAAATACTATCAATTAGTTGATTGTCAAGAAGGAGGCAATCAATAAGATGTAACTAGAACACCTAGAGAAACGTTGAAGTTATGATGTTGTAATGAAGTACAAGGATCGACTAAGCCATTGATGAAAAAGTGTGTTAATGACATACTATAAGACACAGAGAATTGGCACACTGAAACATATCAAAGATGTAAGGTTTTAGCTAAGAAATTTGTAAAGCTCAACTAAGTTCATTAGAGAGAAGGAGCCGAGCAAGCTAGTATGTGTCGAGAAAATTCCTAGTAAGTGCTGAGTGATATCGAGTGCCGAGCAGAGATATGTGCCAAGCAAGTTCAAGTGCCGAGCAAGGTGCTTAGTAAACTTCAAGTGTCGAGCAAGCTCAAGTGCCAAGTGATATCGAGTGCTGAGTAGAGATAGGTGCTAAGTAACATAGAGATGCCGAGCACCAGTAAAACCAATAGTGCCGAGTAACACAGAGATGCCGAGCACCAATAAAATCAATAATGCCGAGTTGCTACATTATTTTGAAAATCAAAGATTCACCAGATCTAAGCCGACAAGGTTGTTATCTAAAAGTTTGTGAATTAAAATGGAAGATAAGAATGATGAGCTGGTGGCACAGAACACCATGTAAAATATTTTTAAGAATACAACTGACAAAGTTTGAAGATAAGAAAAAGATATGAGGTAGATACATTGTATCCTACCTAATCCATTCGAAACCCTAAAATTGGAAAGAGAGAAATGAGCGGCAAAGGAAAATCAAATTTCTATTTAAGGGGTCAAGCATGAAAGCATGAAATGCTGAAGGAGATGCTAAGGAGATAAGAGAGCATAGAGACTCTCTTTTAGTAAGAAGACCCATGATATGGATGCATTGGTATAATGAGTTAGAAGACTCAAGGAGACAAAGCTTGAGAAGAAGTCAAGCAGTCAAAGCTGAAGTGTTTGAAGCCAAGCATTAGGATTGAATTGAAAGTGTGATCTGAAATCTGCAAAGTATGTTGTAAGTTATATCAGACCAAAAGATCATTATCGTTACTTTCTAGCAATTGTAACAATAAAGTTTAAATCCTATGGACTTAGGTTGGTTTAATAGCCATGAGATAAATCCTTTAACATGGTGACATTCCAAGTGAATGTTCTAAAGTCCTTTAACCAGGCCCATTCCTAACAGTTTGGTGAAATCCCTTAACAAGGTCACATTTAACAGTGTGTTGTAAGCCTTTAACAGGGCATCACTTTAGAAGAGTGAGAATCAAGTAGCATGTTATTGGTGGTTTTTCCCAAATTGGGTTTCCACGTAAATCATTGTGTCATGTGTTGATCTTGCATGTTTTATCTTTGCATGTTGATTTACTGTAACTTGCTAATATGGTTGATTTAAAAGTTTGGATGGATGAAAAGTGTATGGATTCATAAAAAAGTAGTGAAAAAGTATTAATAGGGCATTTGGACCTTGAATAATTGATTCACCCCCCCTCTCAGCTATTCTAAAGAATTCTAACAATAATAGGTGTCGAGGCCTATCTCCAAGGTTTCTAACATAGGATCAAACCGATGTGCATTAGCCCACTCATCTAAGAGGAAATCATGTATCTCTACGAAAGAAGTGGTAGGCTTATTTGCTGTGTCATTTTCATCTATTTATAGGATGGTGCAGTTCATATTGATAAGATTAGGAGTGTAGGGCTCAATACGATGGAGGGCTAATGGTTCTACTCTAATTGAAGCTTTGGCTCCATATCTAGTTCTACAAAACACATATGGCTAATTAAAGGATATGTAACTACCTATTTGGGTAGTGAAATATCTTAAAAGAGAAATGGAAAAGTGTGGTTTAACCTCAACAATTGATATCTCTTGAACTACCATACAACCAGGGCATGCATGTAAGGCCATTTCAACATTTCTAAGGATTCCCACATTCTTGATAGTACTACCATCTAATCTCAATACATCCTTAACAAAGGGTTTATATTTCACTTCTAAAATATCAGCAACACATTTGGGCATTACTGAACTACTAGCCCCTGAATCAATCATGCAGTTGTGGATTAGCTTATCTCCTATAATTAGAGAAACATAAAATGGATGAGGTCTAATATTTTTACTTTTTTCTATCTCCTTTGATTGTTGTACTAAACTCACGACATTCTCCATGCTAGGTGGCTGATCTCTAAGTTCAATGCTTCCCAACTCCTATTGTAGTAGCCTCTTCTGTGATGGTATAGTAATAACAACATTCCACATAGAAATATTCACATTGGTCTTCCTCATTTGATCTACCACACTAAAAGATGCATTAGATGTCTTGGTAGAAGCCCTTGATGTAGAAGGTTGAGATGGAACAACTTGAGGTTCATTCACATGTCCTCTACTATCATTTTGTTTTTGCTACCGAGGAGCATTAGTAGGTTGATTAACAGTGTGTTGTTGGGAAATTGTTTGTACATAAGGCACTGCATTTGATGTTGAAGCCTGATTAAGAGGAGGAGTAAACTCTTCCTTGACTCTTCTCTTGTCCCAGTATTGTAAGCACAAGAATCTTGGTTTATATTACAATGCTCTTCCACTAGATGGTTCATGAAAGAACAACCATCTTGCTAAAAATTATCAGTAGGTTGAATAGCATTATGTTGTTAGGCAACTTCTTTCTCTGGTACAATTAATACCAAGTAAGATTCTACCTTTTGACACATGCAATATCCATAGGAGTAGTTATAAGAAGGCTAAAAATCTTGATCTTGGGCAAGATTGTTCTAAGGGACTAAAGCCCTATTTGGGTTATTGTTTCAAGTCTGAGTGTCGTCGATAGGTTTATTCTTATTGTGAGGGTGGTCGATAGGTCTATTTTGATTGTAGGGGACATGAATCTTGTTTGGTGGTCTACCATGAATAGGACCTTGAATCTGTAGTTGGAGAGGCCAATTTTTTTGAGCTTGCTGCCTCTTTATAATTACCAACTCATTTCCCATCTTTTGTACTAATGCACTATTGCACTCCATCTTCTTTTCTTGATCCTACATCCTCCTATCCACGTTTTGCATCAATGTTTGCATCATGGCCTCAATCCTATCAACTCTAGTAGAGGATGTGGAGTCTATTGGGACCACATCAAGAGGATGACTTGTAGAGGAAATATGAATAGGGGCTACAGTAGGTTGATGATTGGGCATGTTAGGGAAGAAAGGAATTGGGGGCCTTGGAGCTAACTTCCCTCTCTATATCAAAATATTTTCCACTCTTATGGCAACCTCATAAGAATTGAGTGTCCCCTCCCATAGATTGCAGAGTAGTAGCAATATCACTGTTGAAGGCTTTGAGGTAATACAAGAATGAATTACTAGGGGAAAGCTTCACTGTAGTAGATATTTTGTCCCATGTCTTCTAAAATCTATAATTAAAATCGGTCATACATCCATGAGTTACCCTCTTGATAGTTTTTAGCTATCCTTAAAGTGATAGGTGATCACTTTTGTCCTCAAAATGCTTGCATAGGGTCGTCCCTAACCCATCCTGATCAACAATAGAGTTATGAGGAAGACCTCTATACCATTGCAGCACTTTCTCTTTCAATGGTGAGGCTAGAAGCTTGACTACTACATCATCCTCAATGATGCTATGAATATTGTAGACGTTAGACATCTCTTTAATGTGCTCAATAGGGGAGATGGAAGTTTCACCAATAAAATTAGGTATACTTTTAAGAGCTTATATTGGTATGTCATGCCTTTGGGCTAATAGGAGGGGGCTTCCACAATTAAAGGTGGCAAAAGCATGAGCTCTAACCATGTAAGCAAGTGATTTATTGATATGAGTATATGGTATTCTAGGCTAAGACCTAACAACATGAGGAGTGGAAATGGATCTTGCAGGGGTATGTGTTACTATCCCACTCCTGACTGGTGATAGTGATACCCCATCCTTTCTTCTTGGATTAGAAAAAGAAAGCTCTTGGTATTGGAAATTACCTCTAGAAGATACCCTTGTGTGTGTCTTGGGTATGAGTCACAACAACCTTAGTCTAAAACTAGATTATGCTTGATGCTTGGAGTTGCCAAGTACCTTTGAATAATGAGCCTCTTGAAGGCTTTATACTAAAGGTAGTACTATCTCCTCAACATGAACATGAAATCTTTCTTTGGTGCCAATGAACTTTCAATGTTTTAAAATATGCCAAAAAATGCTGTCACAAAATCTTGCACCCTTGTCCAAAGTTTTTACCTAAGGACAACCTTGTGAAACATGGAAAAAACGTCCAAGCCGTGGGACTTGAACTATGAGGTGGAATCTCTAGAGAAGGCCAACTTCCTCTACTATCAAGATGCAATACTAATAAGGGCCAACCACATGAAGGTGGAATCTCATTTACCTCCCCCCCCAAACATCTAAATTCCCCATTCACACATAAAATCTTTAAGAAAGAATCAATTTTTAAAGTACTTGGAATGTTCTCATCACCTCCTACTACTCTCAAGGAAAGTCCATCTTCATTGCTCATAGGTAATTCATCACATGGGTACATCTAGGAATGTCCTCATCACCTCTTGCATAAAATGAATCTAATATTAGAAAATGCCCCCTAAGAAATAATAGTTCAAGTGAAATAAACACATGAAAAATGAGAGAGAGAGAGGAATCTACTTACCAATAGGCATTGCCATCGCATCTATAGCCATGCTATCTATTGAGTGATCTTTATTATTTTTCTATTGTACCAAGATCTCTCTATTTATATACATATACATATGTATATATATGTATATACATACATACATAAATACATATACAAAGATCTCACGAGCATATCACCAAGATGCAAAGATCACAAGGGCATGACAACCTGTTGAGTGAGTTTTAATGTTTTAATGTTGTGCCAAGATCTCTCTATTTATCAACATACAAATGGGGAATGATTAATGTCATTTTTTTTTGGTCTATAATCCATAATCCACAATCCACAAGATCAATATAATGATGCCCAAATTAACTTCAATACCTAGATAATTAGCAAGTAGACCAATTTAACTGGGTTATGGCTTGGACATGTGTTATTCCCATTTATCATATGGTTTCAATGTTGGAGGCAAAAATTTTCAAAAGTGGCAACAAGTTTTGTATTATTGGCTTGATTTTAATGAAGTAACAAAGTGGTTTTTAGGGTTGAAAGGACTATTTTGCCCCAAGGTTCTTGCTAATGAGAGAATAAGAAATCATCTAAATGTAGCCCTTGAAATGATAAATCAAGCTGTAGAGGGTACGATTTTGGAACAACATAGGGCCAGAGAGAATGTAATCTATCTCAGGGTGATGGAGCATCATCAATTTGAGGCACTTCAACAATAACAAGCAACAACAACATATGCTCAACAACAAGCCTTAGCTTCCATGGGCAGTGGGATTCACTTGATTTATTCCATGGGTGCACCTCAATTGAGTTTGAAGAAATTGATTGTAATGTTGGCAATATGATCAATCAGTAAAATAAGGTGAGATATATGGTTGTCATTTATGGCAACATATGTTTTGTAGTTTAGTTATGATTATTTGTGAAGGAAAATTGTCTAAGAATTGGACAATGTTACAGCAACATGATGAGATTTATTGATAGAAAAATATTCCCTTGGAATATTCTCTTGCGTAGTTAACTATAGATGCATGACATCACTTTGATGATGCATACAAGTGCACATTACTTAATATGACCAGTATAAGGTTATGTTAGAAAAAATAACCTCTCTATTATACAGAGACAATATTTTAAATTGATGGCAAATACACATTTATTGTGAAGTACAGATTGCAAAAGATTCAAAGGACACAAATTGATTTACAAACATCATTTTCTTTTGTGAAATCCTAAGTGCAAGATTGAAGAGAGATTTGAAGTATTGAAGATGTTTGTAGATATGCATGATCGCTGAAAAACCTAAAATGTGAAATTAAGTTAATTGACATTAGCTTTCCACAATCCATTGATAATATTTTGGAGTTTTTTAGCAATCAACTTACTATTCTATTCTCTAGCTATTCATCCTGATGATGGATCACTGTGTGTGATCCGAAACATTGATGCTAAAAAATGCCACACAATCAAATTTCGGAAAAACTCCAGAATATTGTGAAATTAAGTTATTTTTTTGAATTTATTGAGCATATTTTTATTAATGGCAAGACAAGAAGTGTTTAATATCAGTGATAGACCTAGATATAACTTCAAGAAACACCCAGTTGTTTCCTTAGTTGATGACCCAATTGGAGCATTTTCACAAGTACTGAAAAATGTTCTTCATGTCAAAGACATAAGAAGTTATATTCAATGTAAAATAGAAAGCATAGGGGATACTGAGATTCATAAGGAATTGGAGAAAATGTGCCATAATGATTTATCATTGAAACTAGAATATGCATACCTAGAACAACTTAACCTAGTTAAGAACATGTTCTACATAGGCTTCGATAACCATGAATGGACAAGAATCATTCTGAGTAGAGTTCATGATGAACTTCTATGGTTGGGATATTCAATTATATGCATTGATAATGACCTAATTCACAAGGTCACAGGTTTCAGCAATGAAGGCTACAATCCCATGAACATAAAGAATGTGTGCATATTAGTTGAAACAAATCTCAACACAAGTTTTGATGGCAAAACCATGAAGATCAACACCATTCAATATGATGGAGTGAGACTTATCAGTAAAATTTTGGTATGTAAGTTCAACCATAGATCTAGGATATATTTAGTCCCTGCTAGATTTCTTCACAAGGCTTATGTGATGGCATTAAAGGGTGAAAAGTTTAATTTATGTGATATTATTTGAACTTAGTTTTTGGATAACATATCAAAAATCATGAAGTCTAGGAGCATAGTATTTAGGTTTGAATCCCTACTAACTCATATATTCTTCTACACAACAAATAAGTTTCTTGGAATTTCAAATTGGGAGGGAAGCAAGTGCGCAATGCAAACTATCACTCATGCTTACAGATCTAAATTAGAAATAATCAGGGATAATGATATTCATAGAATGGTGAAATCATTCCAAGTTGAAATGAAGAAAAGGTATAGGATACCTCTTGTGCTGATAGAAAAATATAAGGATGAACTGTGTTTCATGGTAGAAACAAAATTCACATGCATGGAGGTAGTAGTTCCTCGAGTGAAGCTCATTGAACCTATGGGTTATGAAATGAGTGTTAAGCTAATTGAAGGCTATGTACAAATAATTCTACACTTTGAAGTTGATTCTGGATGCCCTAGATGGGGTACATATGCTAAAATTATGAAAGAAGTCAAAAAAATCTAATGGACAAGGATATCAAGAAGAAAGTAGACAAAGTAATTGATTCCATCTTAAAAGAATCAGGGATGTCAATATAGGAATTTGAAGAGGTGAAAGGGATAGCCTTGGAGATGAAGGCTAGTGGTCAAACTAAACTATTGACCACTACACCTATTGCAATGGCCAGACCTACTGAAGAGGTCAGAGTTGTGTAGACAAGTGTGCAAGCACTTATAGTCCCATATGCAGTAGTTGCAAAGTAGCAACCCTTGGGGAAACCAAAGAAAATAAAGGAAGCATTAGCACCAAGAAATTCCACAAAGTTTGAGAAAACTAAACTCCCTCTTGAGAAGAGAGTCAAGCAAACAACAAGTGGACCAAGTAAGAGGAGAAGAACCTTGCAAATCAGTTCCTTAGAATCTAAAGAAGAAACTAGTGATAGGCCAATAGAGCTAGCAGATCAAGAAACGAAGACTTCAATAGGAAGAAAAGCATGGAAGCCAAAGTAGAAAATCTCACTATGCAAATTATTAATGACAACAACTTTGTGCAATTAAATAAGTATTATGATTTGTACAATAATATAGATAGGAGACAACTAAAAATGTTGTAGTTAGAAATGTGATTCTGAAAGATAAAAGGTTTGATAGCATAAAAGGTCAAATACTTGAAGATTTTTACAATAGACTAAGAAACAAAAAAAGTAGAGTAATTGAGGAGTTTGAAAAAAATAAGGATGAATATGGTGAAAAAGCTATGTATAGTAAATAATGAGGAAGAGATAAAGGAAATTTTAAAAGGAATAGCACCATTATTGAGAAATAAGAAGAGATCTATTCTTCTTATGGGAGGAAATAATGAAGAAGTGAATGTGGAAACTCAAAAGTCAATAGTCACATACATGTCTACTATGTCTAAAAGGTCTAAGGAGAGTGCACATTCAAAGAAGAAAAGCCCTATTGTGGAAGTAGTTAGTCCACCTCACAGTTCTGAGTAACTAGCTGAAACTTCAATTCCACGTGATTCACCACACATTACCATTGATAATGAATCTATGCAAGTAGATAAAACCTATGTATAAGTAGATAGAACTAAAGACCCATTTAAAGATTTTGGCTCTAGCATTGTTGGCAATATTGTTGATTATAGAAGCTCTTCTGATGAAGAAGAAGAGCAGGAGCAAAAGAAATATGTATTTTCTAATAAGAAATTCAAAACTATGTCAACTAGCACTGAGGTAGCTACTAGAAGTGTGCCCTTAGCAAAAGCTATAGTGAAACCCTCTACACCACCTACACAAGTGACAGTGGTCACCTCAGCAGTACAACCATATGTTGAAGATGAAGCACAAAATCTTATATCTTCTTTAAGTAAATTCCTTGAAAAGAAGAAATTAGTTAAGTCAACTGAGAGGACATTAACTTCAATTTTGGACAGATTGGAGAAGATAGTAAGTTTTGTTGATACATTTGTAGACATTCAATAGAGAGCAACAATTGTATGCGAAACCTTTGATAATGAGTTTTCAATGATTACCAATGTTGCTAAAATTCAAGCATAGACTGAGCATGATGGTAAACTTCTTAATACTATGTGTACAAATATAAGAAATGATATAGAAACATTAAATGTATGCATTAAGGCATTAAGGCAGAGTATGGAAGAAGGGAAATAGATATATGCTAGGTGCAACTTGGTATAACTTCACCTTCATAGTTTTGATGAGAAAATCAAAGAGAATATAACTAAGCTTCAGATGCTCATTGATGACTTTCTGAAACAAAATCATAAATTAGAAACCCTTGAGTATACAATGCAAGTACTTCATAATAGAATCTGGGATATACAAGCATAAAAGGAGAAAGCTTTAAAAAGATTTACTCTTTTGAGGGACCATTTATCCCCATAAATTGCATTGTTACAAAATCAATTGGAGGAATGCTTGGAGCTAAGACCTCATATGAAAAGTTTATGGCTATAGACTTGAATGCAACATAGTTAGCCACATATGCTTTATGTGTGCTAATAAGTGTGTTAGATGCATTGAAAGAAATTTGGAAGAAACATCTTGCGCAATTGAAGACTGACTTTAGTGATTGTTTTTTCAAATTTTGATGTAGTTTTCAGATTTTGATAGTGTATTCTTTTTATTGACACCTTTGTCATTCATGTCAAAGGGGGAGAAATAAGAAAAATAGTAAGTGTAAGTTATATAGTTGTACTTTGACAAATCCGAGTTATAAGGGATGTAATCTTTTTCAAAACATGAATATAATATTTTTACTGTGTTATGTATGGTTATTTAGCTTGATTGGTATGACAACATTTTTGGGACTTAGCCAATTTTCCCAAAATGTTGCCATCAATGCCAAAGGGGGAGATTGTTGGCAATATGACCAATTAGTCAAATAAGGTGAGATATGTGGTTGTCATTTATGGTAACATATGTTTTGTAGTTTAGTTATGATTATTTGTGAAGGAAAATTGTCTAAGTATTGGACAATGTTACAACAACATGATGAGATTTATTGATAGCAAAATATTCCCTTGGAATATTCTCTTGCACAATTAACCATAGATGCATGATGTCACTCTAATGATGCATACTAGTGCGCATGTTTGTATGAGCAACCAAGTTCAAGTTATAAAGGAAATGCCTATGCAGTTACTTCATAGTGCATAACAAAGCAAGTCAGCTGATTGAGTTGTACAACTTGAAGAATTGTTTCAATTATTAAATCTTAATGAGCTGACTCTAAGGATGATATGTGAGCTAAATAAGGAAGAATTCATTAATATGATTAGTATAAGTAAAGAACTTTAATGATAAGTTAGAAGGCTATGCGATGTTATGGCATGCAATATGATAATGTGAGATATGATGCAAATTTATATGTGCATAGTCTTTCCTTGAAGGAAGAAATGACAATCATAAGAATTGTGAGTTACAACAAGTGATCTAGTATTGTATGTATATCTATTCTCTTGAAGAACTTATTGTATAGTTGCATGTTAGGGCAGTGGGCTCTTCTTGCACACATTTGTATATGATCCAGCAATACCTAATAGGGTTGAGGCTTCTAAAAAGGCCTAGTCTCCTAACAGGGACTCGATACAGTATACATTCTTCATAGACTCCTAACAAGGTCAATATCCTTACCCAAATTCTTTATATAGTGAATCATTTTGAGGGTTTTATCCCCACTAGAGTTTTCCCTTGGCCAAGGTTTCCCTAGTTAACAAAATATGTTGTTATGAGCTCTCTTTATGTATGGTTTTTTATACTATTTAGTGTTATTGATTTACTTCCTTATGCATGTATAAAAGTAATTAATAATATCCAGTTGTGGGCAAAAATATTGAAAATACTAATTCACTCCCTACTCTCAATATTATTTATTTCTAACATGTAATATATGCACAAGAACATGACATCCAAATTTTCCCTATAGTGGGATGTACACATGATAGTCTTCAAGGTTATAGCTTTGGAACTCTCAGTATCTATCTAAATTCTATAAATCAACAAGTGCTTGCATAATCTAGAGATAGATGGGTAATTGCATCATTGGAGAAGCTAATTGAGATGCATTGTAATTGAACTGGAGAAAATTATTGATAAACCAAACATATAATAAAGAGGAAACTTGAAAACTTGAATGTTGAAATGCTAAAATGAAAGCTATCAAGGATCAAACACCTATGCCAGAGTTACAACACAATGTGAAGTTGATTTTAGATATAAAGAAGAAAAAAGAAAAAATGACGTAAATCATTCCCAATTTTATGTTCACAACTCAAATTCTATCCCATAGCCTAAGCTAAAACCCTCATTACTACATCCAAAATTAAGGAATAAAATACAATTATGTCCCCAACAAAGAATTGAAATGCATTTTTTTTGGATTCCACTTAGCATTGTGTCAATAAACTCAAGAAATTCTACTACCATGCAAATTAGCTTACATTGATTCCAAAGCTTAGGCCCTAACAAAAATCTTAGGCCCTAACAACAATCAAAAGGTATTGTTTTTGTCAAAGAATGTGTTGGCACTCAAAATTCTGTTCTCATTTTGATCATCTATTTCAAATTTTGAGTCAATTCAAGCCCTTTAAATGCCCATAAATGCATGTGTACCTAGTTGTACCTTTGAGGCCTAAGAGGTGTTCAATGCTTCTAGCACCTTCCATTCAACCTGTCTAAGCATCTCATGAAGTTAAATTGACATTCTGACCTATTTTGTGAGGTTCCATTTTGAGCAAATTTCAAATCTGCATTTTCACCCTAGTGTCAAATAGTGACAGGAGACCATGTTCGCAAGTGAATATCTCGCACTCAAAAATGTTTCATGGTTCATCGCTTTGAGAGTGTTTAATGTCCATAACTAAGACCCTATGTATCAGGTTTTGAGTCGTTTTGAATTTGTTTGACTAGGTTTTGAATCCCTCAAATTTGGTCAGTTATCAATGTCATGCTGATATGAAATGTTCAAAATTATGGGAAGCCCTATTTGATGAGTTATAACTTTTGACTAGTTGACCCAAATGAGAAAATTCCTTTTGCATTGCATTTTAGATGTCAGAGACTTGTTATGTTTCAAGTTTAAGCTTATGTTGAATCTGTTTGATCAGTTTTCAAGGTCATTTCCATTTGCAAAAATTGATTTCTTGTCATTCTTTCCAGTCAGCAAATCCAAGTAGCTCACTTTGACCACTTGACAAATATGTCCTGTTATTCATCATGAGCCCAAATTGCAGATCCATAATGTCCTCATGACAGAGAACCAATGTCCCAGTTTTCATTCCCCCATGTATCCATTTGCCTAGTTTTCAAGGCCAAATCCAAACCTAGTTTATTACTTTTTGACGTGTTTGTTTGTAGGCAGTTCTGAAAGGGTGACTTTGACAATGAATATCTTTTGACCCCAAATTCATCATGATGCGAGATTCGATAGGGTAGCAGAATGCAGAACAAAGAATTAGTGGGTTAGATTTCAGAGCCTAGTAAGAGGTTTGGGTCAGTTTTTAAGGCCAGTCAAGGGACCTCCTGGCACGAAATTGACAAGTTGCAGAAAGAGGTGAATTAGAGTTTCAAATGCTAATTCACTGATCAAATTTGACTTCAATTAGTATGATAGATTCAATAGATCAGTTTTGCATATCAGGTGTTCGAAAATCAAAATTTTTTTAGTTGGACCCACCTGGGGTCCGATTGTTTCCATCAGAAGTGATAAAGTGTGTGCAATGTGGAGATTTGAAAAGGATATTGTGATGATTCTGATTGTTACAAATTTTCACCACTTTTAAAATCCTAACAACTAAAATTCATATAGTGGTCGCTATGTTGTTTTATTTCAAGTTATGTGGAATACGGTTGAAGTTGTATACCATTAGAACTTGGATACAAAGCTGGAACTCATGTGCACATGTAGGAGACTATGTTGCAATTTTTTTGTTTGATCATTTACCAGACCAATCGAGTGGATTAGTTTTATTTAAGAGTTTCCTTCTTAGAAGCACCAAGAATCTAGAACGACACTTGGAAATGAAAGAAGGTACAAAAGGAATCAAAAACTCTTCTTGAGAATACTTGTAAGGTAATAGCCGGGTTGACTTATTTGAAGAGAGCACTCGCATAGAATGGGTCACTCAAGGGGAGAAAATGTAAATGCAAAGCTCAAAGAAGGATTAGATGGGTGAATGATGGGGATGGGTATGAGACCCTCCTATAAGTAGAAGACTTGGTTCCTCAAATAAAAGAGTAGGTTCTGATGGAATTAGGAGTAGTGATAGACCACAAAAATTTATGACGATACAACAGAGGCTGCTTAAAGAATTTAGATGCAGCCTTTGCAAGAAGGTTTTGACTCTTCCAATATCTACTCCATGTGGACATAATTATTGTAAGTCTTGTATAGAAGATTTGTTTTCTGGAACACAAGATATGCAAGAGCGTACTGCTGTTAGTGGCCGCTCCTTGAGAATGCAAAAGATAGTCAAGAAGTGCCCATCTTGCCAAGGAGATATTAATGATTTTCTTGTAAATCCATGGGTGAATAGACAAATGGAGAATGTTATACAGTCACTCCAATATAAAAATGAAGATAGGTCTGAAAGTGATGGTGATGTGATAAAAGTTTAGTGTGAGGGTGCTGAGAATGAAGACATGGAAATAGAAAACTGTATAGTGCAAGCAACAGAAGATTCTAATGAACCTAAGGTTACACCAGTTGATAGATCTGAATCCTTCAAGGTTATAGATGGAGGAGGAGGTTTTGAGGTTCAAGAAACAGACATTTTTTCTGATAAAAAGGTCATTGCAGATAATGGTAAGAGGCTTTTAGATCGAGAGAAAGAAAAGGAAATCAAGCAACTTCATTGAAAGTATTCTCACTACTTAGAAGAGCTATTGTGGAGTATGCTGGCTAACCAAGAAGGTGATATAAAGGAGCTTGAAGCTCTTTTGAGAGCATTGCAATGGCAAGAGATTAAGGCAAATAGTGCGGTTTCAAATTCACCAGCTTCCAATAAGAGTAATGGTGCATCTTTTCATAGCACCATCTTTGAGGAAAGTGACAATGATGTTTAGAATGCAAATAATATAAATGCTAAAAGAACAGAGTTAACTGTGAAAGATGCTGAAATGTCAAAGGAGGATGTCTGCGAATCAAAAGACCCTAAGACTCATGTTTTTTAAAGGATAAAGACATCCACGGTGATGTTGAAGAGGGAAATCCGCATGTATGAAGCAAACTCATGCCTTTTAAAAGGAATCAATGCCAAGTGACAGTCAACATTTTTTCAAAAAGGGAACTCAGAGGAAGAGTCTACATTTCAAAAGAACAAGAAGCCAATTTTTAAAAGAGAGGCAAGGAGTTGAAGAAAAGGCATCTCACGTAGAGCATCTACACCCAAAAGAAGTTGTTTCAAATGCATGAACAAAGCATGAAAGATAGCCGCACTCAATGAAACCGTGCCAAGTAAACAAAGCAGCACCCCATGCAATTGAAAGGGTCAATCAATGTTTTTTAAAAGGAAGCCATAGCCTTAAAAGAGACAAAGACCAATGCCTTACAAATAGATCACACCAAAAAAAATAGAGGAGCAAACAAGTTTGAAGACATCAGAGCATATAAAAAGAGCTCACGCAAAGGCAGTAAAAAAAAAATGTAGCCAAAGAGCAAACTCGTGTGGAAGGAAGAAAGCACGTGGTCAAAAGTATACAGTTGCTGCCTTTAAGGGATGCAACCATGTTGAACTTCACCATTCATGTATTCATAGCCATCTTGGCAACGTGTTTTCTCAATGAAAGATGGGGCCGTGCTGAAATGATAGAGATAACTTTTTGAAAAGAGTCAGTTAGATGTTTTCCTTTCATCAATATACAAGTTAGCGGATTCAAAGGAAGTCTACACATTGGAAGTGGTTAGGAGACTCCACGATTGCTAAATGAAAAGAGAAAGACGCCAATGAAGAACACCAAGACATTAAAAAGGGGTCACCATGGGAGTCAAAGCCACTAGTTTTTGCACAGGCAGAGGGGCAAATGGTTAAAACAAATATCCAACATTCACTGTATTGGGTCTCTTTTTTTATTTAAATACAAAATGACTCACCATAAGTAATGTCCAAAGAAAAGTGCCTTTTGGAAGGCAGCTGCTTGTGTGTGGCCTCGTGTGCTAGTGGATGGCCAGCTTGGAGGTGCCAGTTAAATTTTGAGTGGACATACAAGTTAAGGTTGTCGAGAAATTGAAGAATTTGATAGTCACTATCTTGCTAGCTGGAAAGTTCAAGGTTTTTTGGCTAGCGACATAGCAAGTCGCTGGAAAACCTTCAAAAATTGACGAAAGTAAACTCTAAGGTAAAGAGCAACGTGGGTCCTGCCTGGGTACAGAGTAGCGAATCAGGTAGTGCCAAGTGACAGTTGGTAGCATGATTGAGCGATGATGTGGAGCTCCAAACCAATCACAAGGTGCCACATGGCATGAGTTCCAAGGCAGACCGTGATGTGGCGAGTAGATATTTCAGATGTGCCAGATTGGAGGATCATCGTTAACTCGCTATAGGAAAGTTGCAGGGAAGTTAGTATAACAACATAACGAGTGCCTAGGTGGTGGGACCAAGTGGCAATGAGGTGGAAATGACATGGCACCCAAGTAACAAGGTTTGACAACTATGCAGGTCTAATGCAAATCACGTCTTGACATGTGGTAGGGACAATCAAACCAATTTTGACCCGACTGGAAAATGATGAAAAAAAAAATTCCCAAAATTGATTTTTATAAACTCACGTGCAAACATATAAAAATCAAATTTGAAAAATTTAATTTAAAATTGTAATTTTCTATAGTTTTGACTATAGAATTTTGAAATTTTTTCAAATCAATCTTTATTGACTTTGTCATGAATGGGAGCTTGATATTTAAATGGGCATAACTGGAGCAAATTTTAACCAAAATGGGCACTCCAATATACTACCGAAACTGAGAATATTTGAATTTTCCAAATTTGAGGTCAATTTTCACATAGGTGCTCACTAGTTCGTACTATAGGTCAGTTTGTAAAATCTGGGGCATTCTCAATAGAATAGGAAAAACTCATCATTAATCATCAAGAGTGGTTAAAGGGTAGATGTGAAGGCTAATTGAATCTCGGGTATGGAGGAAAACTATTCTGAAAAGTTTATTTTGCCTTTTGAGGTCATATAACTAATTTTCACCTTTTACTTTGAGTTTAGATTCGACATCAGAAATCAATTTTTTCTTTCAATAAAAATATCTGAGATTCTTTATGCCTTGTAGAGGCCAAATGATGAGATTTGATATGCAGATATAGAGAGAGATTAGAGAGAGTCTTTTCATGGCAAAGAGAAGGAATTTCAAGAGGACACCTGTTAGTTGTAGAGCAGATCCAAGAATTCCTTCTTCCTATATCATTCTCATTCTTTCTCATTCTTTTGGTTCAACTAGGTTTTGGTTCCACTTTTTGATGTGTTCCCATGACTATGACACCATTCTTTCAGCATAATTCTCTTGTATGAACAACATTAGGAAGGATAATACAGATAGTTTAGATCTGTTAGGTGTTTTTTCTATGTTTTCATTTCATGCATTTGGCTATATTGTTTCAAAGAAATGAATACAAATGAACAAGAATTTCATTAGTTTCATTCTGATTCTCGTCTCCTGTCTCAGTGAATTTTCAAATTTTTATGGTCTCTGAACAAAGAGCCTAGGTCATAGTTGCAGTCCCTTAAGGCTGTATGTTGTTTCATTGTTGCTTATAACCCATGGGGTTATGTAAATGCTTTAGAGAATTCAACAAAGTTTCAAGTTTACTGAGGGGGATATCATGTAAGAATGAGGTTCAGATTGAGCACATATGTTTATTTACAAGGTAAATAGGATCGTATATCTAAATATATAAATAAGTATCAGATATCCATATGTATGCATTTGATTCATGGATTAGGCACTGGTTAGCTGCATGATCGTTAAAGTTTTACTACTGCATATCTGAGGGTTTTTTGAATTCAACATTATTAATCAAATGTTCTTTCCCTTTCATGTTAAAGAACCTAAATGTGATGCCCTCACTCAACTTGTGAATATCATAGGATTTGCAATTTCCTACTGTAAACCTGTGTTATTACATGAGTTATTAGGAGAAATAAGGGCTTTTATCTGCTTTGAATAGATTTAGGAATATGTTTTGCACTGGTACCATATTAATTGGATATGAGGTTAACCTTCCTAGGTCTTGCAGAGCCTGAAGTGAAGAAGGGTCAAGCCTTATAGTTGGCCCAAGACTGCAGTCAGGTGCATTCATCATAGGAATTTGCTAGCCTTAGATGCATTTGTCTAGTTTCTTGGTTATTTACAAAATTGTTAAATTAGGAGCCAACAGAATGTACTAAAGAAAAGAAAGAGTACATATTTCAAATGAACATAGATACTGGCAACACTGAAGAAACATATAATACTCGTATACATAATCAAAATTATGTTAGAGATGAACTTAAGAAATTGAGCAATATAGGAGGTGCTTAGCTAGATATTCTAGCCATCTTGGGTGATTTAGTGAGAGGCTTTTGCAAGTAAGCTCATGAATTAACATAAAATGTCTTAAAATAGTTAAGTACCACCTAGCTATGTCCAAAGCATCTACACATTGGAGGCATACTCTGCCTACCAGGCTGCCTACATACCCATATCCATGGGATCAAGATCCTTGAACTACTCACTCTAACAAATATGTAGTTCTAGTTTCTAATTGTTTTAATGTAGCTATATTCCTATAACCACTGGTGAGCTTTACTCACCTAATACAAATCTTCGACATCATAGACCCACTCGAGTGAATTAGAAAATTTTCTATAATTACAATACTATAATATCTAAGTGCAAACTTTGTGTCGTAGTTTACCCTTAATATAAGGTTAACCTATATACATCCTAACTAACTCGTTATATAGTTCAAGTGAAATAAACACATGAAAAATGAGAGAGAAAAAGAGGAATCTACTTACCAATAGGTGTTACCATTGCATCTGTGGCCATGCTACCTGTTGAGTGAGTTTTATTGTTTTATTGTTGTGTCAAGATCTCTCTGTTTGCATACATACATACATATACATATATACACATATACAAATGTATATATGTATATACATATACATATGTATATATATGTATATACATACATACATACATATATAAAGATCACAAGGACACATCAACAAGATGCAGAGATCACAAGGGCACAATAATGACATACAACGATCACAAGGGCACATACATACATACATATATAGATCATGTATGTGTGTATGCATATGCATAGAGATCTTTTTTAAGGTGCTAACTGAATTACCTCAAGATCCTCCACAAAAATAATGCAGACCAAGCAAAATGGGTAGAGTTTGCAAGAAATTTTATAAAAATATATCATAGTAGATATTTTTAGAAAGAAACAAGCCATAACCTAGTTAAATGGGTGTAGTTGCTAATTAATTGGGTTGATATATACGTATATTTAACTAGGTTATGGCATCTGCAAGGGAATGAACCTCATGATTATGGCATTTACATAGAAGTAGAACTTGCTTCTTCAACTCCTTAAACTCAACTCTTCACTGAAGTTATTCTTCCAACAGTGAGAATAGCTACTACAAATTTCTAGGAGCCAAGGGACCCTGAACCTATGCTACATTTTCTAGAGAAATGGGAGAAGTTACTACTGGCTTCAGTACTTCATAACATTATAGATCATATAGTGATGCCCAAATTAACAACAACATCATATACTTGGGATGTAGATATCACAAGGGCACAATAATGAAATTCTAGATCTCCATATGATACATACATACATACATACATACATACACATATGTGTATGTATGTATATATATGTGTGTGTATGTATGTATTTATATGTATGTATGTAGATACTTGGGATGAAGAGATCACAATGGCATGACAAAAAAATCATAGATCTCCACATGATACATACATACATATGCATGTATGTATGTATTTATGTTTACAAAAAGTTCTTTTTAAGGTACTTATTACATATTAGCTACACAACAGTCTACATTATTTTTGTGCAGGATCTTGAGCTAAGTTAGTTAGCATGGGTTGAGTGAGTTTTATTGTTTTATTATTTAGATTGTAGAATATGGGCTTTGTTTTATTATTGGCTTTGTTCAAGTCCTAATTTTAATGAAGTAATAAAGTGGCTTTTAGGGTGGAAAGGACTATATAATAAAGAGGAAACTTGAAAAAATGAATTTTTAAATACTGAAATGAAACTTATTAAGGATCAAACACCTATGGAAGAGCTACAACACAATGTGAAGTTGATTTTAGATATAAACAAAAAAAAATGACATAAACCATTCCCCATTTGTTTTGATTGTGGAGAGTTGCATGTGAACAAGGGTGGAGAGCTCTGAATGTTGGTGGAGATTTCATTACCATGCCCTTGTGATCACTACATTTTGTTTCTGTGCCCTTATGATCTCTACATTTCGTTGTCACACCCTTTGTGGATATCAATGGAGATCTAGGATTTTGTTGCCATGCTCTTGTGATTTCTGCATTTTGTTGTCTTTCCCTTGTGATCTTCGTGCCCTTGCTTTTTTATTTCATTGTCATGTCATGCCCTTGTGATCTCTATGCCATTTACAACACTACAACATTTGGGGTCAAATTACGATGGCAATTTGTGACGACGGTATAATTTGTGATGTTCGAGCCCAAATGTAGTATTGCTTGCTCTACGATTTTCTTCAAAGGGAGAAGAGGTACCTATGCAAATATTTTTTTCTTTTCCTTCTAAGCATGTATCTCTTTATATTTCCCCTAGCAGGTGATTAGAGAAGCTTCTCTTTATATATGTGTGTGTGTGTGTGTGTACATACATATACACATACATATGTGTGTGTATGTATACACACACACACACATATATATACATATATATACATATGTATATATATACACATATATATACATATGTATATATATACACATATATATACATATACATATATATATATACATATACATATACACACACACATATATATATATACATATATATATATACATACGTGTATATATATATGTATATGTACATGTATGTATACATATATACATATATACATATATATGTATATATATATGTATATGTATATACATATATATACATATACATATATATACATATACATATATATACATATACATATACATATATATATATATATATATATATATACATATATGTATGTATGTATATACATATACACATATATATATACATATACATATACACATATGTACATATATATATATATATACATATACACATATGTACATATATATATACATATACACATATGTACATATATATATATACACACACATATATATATACATATATATATATATATACATATATATATATATACATATATATATATATACATATATATATATATACATATATATATATATACATATATATATATATATATATATATATATATATATATATATATATATATACAAACATACACATACAAGATCACAAAGGTACGACAGTGAGATGCAAAGATACACAAACACACATATACACATTTGCATATGCAATTTAATCACTTTGGAAAATTGTATTTGATCTTTACGTAATCACCAAGAGATAATATAATTTGTAAGTACAAATTTCTGCATACTTAGTTTAGTATGAATAGTTTTGATTGAATTTTTTGAGGAGAGTGTGTCTACTCATAATGATAATGGCTCCATGTGTTGGGTCTTTAGAGGAGAGAGAATGACATAAGATTAGATGTTGTTTATGGATATGGGATGATTTGTTTGTATGAATGGTTGATCGAGCAAGTTGCAAAAAATTAGGGTGTCAGTTGCAAGAAATTTCATTAATTAGATAAGGGAATTAGCTTTGAAAGTGGGATGATCAAAATTGGAAAGTCTATCCTTATGATAGATGTCTCTATCTTATAATAGAAAATTACCTCAAACGATAAGTGACAAATTATTAAATTTATGGAAAATCAAAAGAACATTTACCTATAATATTTTTGACAGACAAACTATAATAAAAATATAATTTGGTGGAAAAAGTCGTGAGGTATGTGGCTCCACATTTTGGCTATTCCATTTTCCAATAGTGGAAACTCTTCATGTTAAATATGAAGTTCTTGAAATTAAAATAAGATAACTATTAGAGATCTATATTTGTGTTTTAGTGATAAAAAATATACAGTCTAATTTTTAAGAAAAATAATAGTCTTAAATGTATATGATTAAATAAAATAAGAGCACTAGTTATAGTTGTATAATTCTAGTATTATTGATTATGCTAAACAAAATGTTCAATTAAAAAAGTATGAAGTAACATGAATGGACCATCTGCTTGATCCTATTATGTCTTAATGTGAATTCATTTGATCATTACCTAGATGATATCATGCACAATCTTTACTCAATCACCAAGAGATAATGTAATTTGTAAGTACAGATTTTTGCATACTTAGTTTGGTATGAATAAATTTGAGTGAATGCAAGGATAATTGCTTGTGTGAATCCAAGACATGAATGATTAATTTTATTTAGCACAAGCACTATGCAATTGTGTGTGTATGCATGTAAAGTAGTTCACATAGTGAACTGATTTACATACATACATGCACATATGCATACAATCATCATAATCAATTATCCTTGAATTTGATCAAAGATATTATATATGAACAAGAGATACATGTTTAGAAAGATTTTTTTTTTTTTTTTTTTACATAGGTACCTCTTCTCCCCTTGAAGAAAATCATAGAGCAAGGGCACGAAGATCACAAGGGAGCGACAACAAAATCTTAGATCTCCACTGATATGATCTCCATCAATGTTTGGAGCTCTCCACGCTTGTTTAGATCTTTCCACCCCCTTTTGCATGCAACTCTTTACAATAAATCAAAACAATGGGGAATGATTAATGTCATTTTTTCTTTTTATTTTTGTTTATAATCCATAACCCACAATCCACAAGATCTCTCTCTACACACACACACACACACACACACACACACACACACATGAAGAAAATAATGCACTTTCTAAGAGCTTACAATTGTTTAAGAAAATTAATTTTTTACAAGAAAATGCATCTGAAGAATTGTTAGCTTAGATGCAAGAACATGGTGTTGAAATAGTACAAAAGGTGCTTGACATAAGAGGTCCACAATTGAGGGCATTGAACAACCTTGAAAACTTGAATGCTGAAATAAAAGCTATCAATGATCAAACACCTATGCCAGAGTTACAACACACTATAAAGTTGATTTTATATAAGGTAGAGGTAGATATTCAAAAGTTTGATGATCAAAATTTAAGGCATGAGAGAAAATGAGAAGGAGCAGCTTTAGAAAGAGAATGAGAAGGAGCGGCTTTACAAATAGATTGCATGACAGAAATAACAACTAGGCAACATAAAGGATATTATGGGAGCCATTGGATAGAATCTAGGAAAGTGTTGCAGTAGGTACTGTGACATTGGAATCACTTGCAAGTGTCTTTGAGAATTTACAGTCCAACTATCAAATGCTTATAAGAGTGTTTCAAGTATTGGCACAGTCTCCCTATAATGATCCCAAGTATCAAATGCTTATAAGAGTATTTCAAGGTTGGGAACCACTTCAGCATCCTTTGCAAGGTCTAGAGGTAATGTCATTGTGGTAAACACCTTTGCAAGGGAATGCGCCTCATGATTATGGCTAGTTTCTTTCTAAAAATATCTGGTATGATATGTTTTTGTAAAATTTCTTGCAAACTCTGCCCATTTTTCCTAGTCTACATTATTTTTGTGGAGAATCTTGAGGTAAGCTACTTAGCATGATTTGAGTGAGTTTTATTTTATTATTATTTGGATTCTAGAATATGTATGCAACTGGATTAATTTGTTGTTGTTTAGCTAATACATAATAATCACCTTAAAAAAGATATCTAGATATACATGTTCAAAATGAGATACAAAAAGATACTTATTTAGAAGGAAAAGAAATCAACATTTACATACTCTTAAAGAAAATCATAGAGCTAGTGTTATCATAGAGCAAGGGCACAACACGACAAGAAAATCACAAAGCAAGGGCACAAAATCACAACAAAATCGTAGAGCAAGGGAATGAAACCAAAATCATAGAGCAAGGACATGACAATGAAACACTAAGATCACAAGGGCATGACAATCAAATCATAGAGCAAGGACACAACAATGAAATGCAGAGATATATCATAAGAAAGAAATGCACTAAACACATATGCATAATCATGAGACTCATTCCTTTGCAAATGTCATAACCTAGTTAAATATACTATATATCAACCTAATTAATCAACAACTAGACTCATTTAACTAGTTATGACTTGTTTCCTTCTAAAAATATCTGCCATGATATGTTTTTGTAAAATTTCTTGTGAACTCGGCCCATTTTTCATGGTCTGCATTATTTTTGTGTAGGATCTTGAGGTAAGTCACTTAGCATGGGTTGAGTGAGTTTATTGTTTTATTATTTGGATTCTATAATATGTATGTAGCTGGATCATATATATATAAGAAGCACCTTGAAAAAGATCTCTTTGAATATATAAAGAGATACATGTTTAGAAGGAAATATAAAGACATACATGTTTACAAGGAAAAGAGAAAAATATTTACATACATACCCCTTCTCAGCCTTGAAGAAAATAGCAAAGCTAGGGCATGTAGATCACAAGGGTACAACACGAAAATAAAATTGTAGAGCAAGGGCATGACATGAAAATGAAATAAAAAAGGAAGGACACGACATGACAATGAAATCACAGAGCAAGGGCATGATAAAAAAATGTAGAGAGCACGAGGGCACAACAACCAAATACATTGATCACAAGAGTGCCATGACGACATTCATACCTCTCCACCTCTTTCTCATGCAGCTCACTCCAAACTCAAAATAAATAGAAAATGATTGTCGTGTTTCTTTTTTTTATGTTCATGAGGGTGTTGCAATTATGATGCCAACATTGGTATTGTGATGTCCTCAGGGAAAATTGCAAAAAAAAAAACATGAAACTGACCACAGATTACATTTCCCTCACAATTCGACGCAAAATGTTGTAGTGTTAAGATATTTCACTTTTATTATCTTGCACTTAGCCAACTTGGTTCTTAGCCAATTACCAGTCAATTTTAGTGAGGAGAGATTTATTGAGTTTTAAAATCTTCCTGACTCCCAACCCTCCCTTGCCCTTTTCCTTGCAAATAATATCCCATCTGTCAAGGCCTATTCTATTTCTATCTTCATTTCCACACCATAAGAATATATAAATAAGAACCCCCTATAAGGATACTGCTAATTTTGGAGCTTTCCACCATTACTTAACAATTGTCCTTTCCAACCGACCATTTCTTTTGCATTTGTTCAAGGATTGAGTTCCAAAATTAGTTGGTGACTTCTTTAACCATCAATAGAAGCCCAAGGTAGGTATCAAGAAGATCAACATATTGGCAGCCCAAGATATTAGTTACATGTCTTTGTTGGTCTAGACCAGTATTCAAAAAATAGACCTTGCTCTTACTAGAATTTATTTGTTGACCTGAGCTCACTGCATAATCATCAAGGGGGTTTCTCCATACCTATCTTCAATCACCAAGGAGTAACCATACAAGAAAGTATCGTCAAAAAATTGTTGTATCACTTTAGGAGGAAGGCAAGTGGTTGGATTGTTGTAAATAATACCCCTAGAGTTGGCCAAACTGGTAAATTATCTACCAAAATCTCTGCAACCATAATAAAAGATAAGGGGAGATCAGATCACCTTATCTTAAACCTCTCCCAACAATAATATATCCCCATGGAATGCCCTTGACTAGGACTGAAAAATTCATTGTCTCAATCATGGTTCTCATCAACCTGGTGATATTGTTCCTAAACTAAATTCTGTCTAAAACTTCATATAGAAAACCCCAACTAACTTTATCATAGGCTTTAGCTATGTCTAACTTGAGTGCTATACCTAGATTCTTTCTTTTATCCATAGTGGATACATTAATGAGTAGTTACCATTGCATCTAGAATTTGGTGGCCTGGGACAAAGCTTTTTTGAGGCTTACCTATGAACCTTTCTAGGAAAGGTTCGATTCTATTGACTAGGATCTTGGAGAAAACTTTATAGACTATGTTGCACAAACTAATTAGTCTAAAATCCTTCAAAGTCTTTAGGTCAGATACTTTGGAACTAGTGTAGCGAACATGTTATTAAGCCTCCAAAGAAACTTCCCACTCTATAAAAATTCCCTAGTGGCTTCGGTGAGACCTTTTTTGATGACTTCCCAAAAATGTTGGAAAAAAGCAAGGGGAAAGCCATTAGAGCCAGAGGCTTATACAACTTCATGGAAAAAAAAACCCATTCCACCTCCTCCTTAGCAATAAAAACTACCATGCTTTCATTATCTTCTTCTATTAGCATGCTAGGAATCATTGAAGTTGATGAAAACTCAACCCCATAGCTCCCAAGAATCACCTACATGCAAACACTTGTCACAGAGAAAGAGAGAAGCAAAAAGCTATGGAGGCTAGAAATGTCATATCCATAGATGAGACATTCTTGGTGAACAAAAAGAGAAATTGCTATTATCAAAAGTGAATTAATCTTATTTATTGTTTACAATGAGAGATCGTCCTTATAAAGGAGATCAAAACCCTAGAAAAGTCTAACCTAGGTTACATCATAATAATTAATAAAAGAATTAATTATGAGATGCCTAAAGTTTAGCTTAAGAAAACTAGAGTTAATTAGGAAATATCTAATTAATCTAACACCCTCCCTTAAGATAAACTTAGGGAGTAGCTAAACACCTAGAAACTACTACTGAAAGTAGATATAGGTCCAAGAAAACAATGCCTGATGAGGTACCCAAGCACAACCAAATCTTTGAAAAGAGGAAAAATAAAAAAAACCACATGGGAGAAACCCTACTCCAAAAAGAGATGGAAAACATGTTGAAAAGAACTAGTGAAGGATTGAAGAAGCCTCCAAACTAGGGAATATCCTAGAAGATAGGAACAAAGATGATCATGAAGAACACCAATGAAACATGTAGAAGTTGTAAAGCTTTGTCAAATGTAACTATTGATTTGAAGGACCTCCATTGAAATAGAACCTGAATAGGTAGAGAAGATTGTAATCTATATTGAATTAGGAGGCACACAAAGGAAAATAACTAAACTTGAAGATACAGATGACATGAAGTACCAAATCATGAAGAGATGATCAATCAAACTGAGGAATCATGAGAAACAACAAAAGAACTCCCCCAATTCAGACAAGGGTGAGGTGATAAGCAACTAAAAATTGGGCCAAAAGAGCTACATTTCAAGGAACCATGATCAAGATATACAAAAGAGTACATATGTGTGTACTAAGGTGATCTATCTTAGACATGTCATGAGGCTAATGTCATAGAAGGGACAATCACTAGACAAAGGAAGATGGAAAACAAAGGAAAAACATCAAACCTCCATAGCACTTCAATCATGGGTAGTGCATGTACTATAAAGCACAAGATATGGTGAATCTCAAGAATACAATAATTTTTACAAGTATTCTTAGATGACACTTCTCGAATTAGAAGGCAAAACAAGACAAACAACTAAAATGAAAATACGGCTACAATATGACACTTTATCTTAGTGTGTTTGTAAGAATGCATACAAATGATGTCTAAATAGACTAGAAGAGTCATAAGACTAATATAATAGATAATACAAGTCATGATAAATCATCTGAAGCAACGAAAGTGATCCCTTAACTTGAAACAACCAACATATCTACCTAAATGCAAAAATTTAAAAGACTAAATAAAATGTGCCTGGAGAAGAATCTGGGAAAACAACCAACATCATTGGAAAGATCTTAGAAAGACCTTTCCAATAATATAAAGAATTACCAAATTGAAGATTAGATGCTCAAGATATGTCTCTAGGAGTGCAAAAGAGAAATCTTAACTTTGATAGTAGAAAAAGCTATCAAAAATACATAAAAAATAAAAACTAACTATACCACTATAACGGGCTCGAAACTAGCTTTCTGAAAATATCTCATTTGCAAATAATGGAATCTGTATGCTTGAGATAGGAGCAAAATATGAAGGTAGTTCTAAATAGAGCTTAAAGAGGTGATAGGAACACTGATGTAGTGTCGACTTGGCGCTAATGTCAGCAAGTGACGAGTCTAAATTTGATGGGAAAAATACCGTCGAGGCAAAAAAATGCCATAAAATGACCCCTATTGGAAAAAAATACCAATTGCCGAAACCAAGATAGAAATGAAAAATCTATTGCCGGTAAAAGAGCCAGTGTTAGAGTAAAAACTGGTGGCCAAAATGTCAAAAGCTGAATGGCTAGAAAATAAAAAGTCTATAAAGAACAAACTATTATTGAATACAAATAAGTATTTGATATTGGAATCCACAAGCCAAATGAGGAAAATAAGACTCTAATGTCACTGGTAGCAAAGGACATATTCCAAAAAACAATCCCAAAATTAGTGCATGTCAAAAATAAACTATGACCAATCAAAGGGAAACATGCGTGCCATACATAAGATCATGCCAATGATGTTCTAGAGAGGCCTACACTTTCTCAAACCACCATGAGCTCAAACAACTCCACATAGCTCCCAAGAAGTTGTCCACATCTTCTTTGATATGGAAAAAAATGTTGCATGCGAGTTACCTAAAAGCAAGGCACATTCTATGAAAACCATCAAATTCATGTTGACATCTCCCAAATCTCAAAATAAAGACTGCTTAGAAAATCCAATGCATGGTGAGTCTTCACCTAGGCATGGAGAGGTGGCATCAAGTCGTATGTGGGGGCTATACAAGGCCATAAAAGGACCTCCAAAAACAATGTGACCTGTAGTGAGGGAGCTGGAAAAATGAAAGCTATTGTCTCCAACAAGAAATGCTGATAGTGGGTGTTGTGTTGGAAAAAAAAATGTGGGAGTTTGATTAGTGCCCAGTCCATGTGGCTGGCATGAAACCAATTGTATTAAAAGACCCCAAATTGATAGAGATTGCAGTGTATTAAGGTGCTTCCCTAGCATTGAATTATAAGGCACTGACTCGACACAAAACTCATGCAAAGGGAAAGGGACTCACTAAAAAGATAATGTCCACCTGCATACTAAGCATTCCAAAAACAATGTTGGGCCTATCAAATCCATGATAGGTGAGATCCCATCCAAAAGAGACAATGTGATAGTTTTGAGGCATGGATTTCAAAAAGGGCACTACATCAGAAAATGAGTGCTTGTTGACGAAGACACCAAACGTCCAAACAAAATGCCGAAAAACTAGCCTTCTTCAATGCCAAAAAATTTCTTGCATATAGGAGGGGTTGGGTGCGCTTGACAAAGGGAGTTTCTAACATCAAAGAAAGGCAAAGAGATTAGCCAAGATTCTTCCAAAAAATTCCAATACTTCTGGGAGAAGCTTGCATGGTGCCCAAAGACTGGCGCCAATTTTGTTTGTTTGCCCTCGCTTAGAGTCTTGCGGTTGTGTTGGACTTCGAAACACAAAGAATAAATACCAAAATCATGGGGTGACCATGAGGGGCTCATAGACCTAGGAACCAAGCTTAACAAGAGCACCTTTGCATATGGAAATAGAGGATGTTGGGGGGGGGGGGGGGGATTTTAAAATTGACCGTAGTCTCCTCCAATCGCATGCATAGTGTAAACAAAATATCACTTTTTCCAAACAAAAAATGCATACCAAAAAACCATGTTGTACATAAATAGGCATGCATACAGAAAGAGCTATGGATGCCAAAGTACCGAGGAGGATGAAGTAGCTAGAAAATATCTACCCATTGAAACTATCAATTGCCTATCGAAACCACCAAATTTTTTTACAATTTTTTTAAAAAAATCACTGTCTAATTTTGCATGCCTAGGTCAAAATGACATGGGCAAAAATTTGTTTTATCTAAAATTTTAACATTATCCAAAATGGATGTATTTTATATGGAAATGGTGGTTGTCAAGTGCTTTAAGCTCAATGATAATGTCCATTTGGGCTCAAAGTGCTCCAAAAAATAGTAGCCCCCCAAATCTAATAAAAAAACCACTGAAAGCTTAAATATGAAAACCAATGCTAAATCTCTCAAGAATAGAACAAGGGCATGAAGATTTGAAGCTTTGATACCATGTTTAAGTTGATGAAAGCTCAACCCCACAGCTCCCAAGAATCACCTGCATGAAAACACCTATCAAAAGAAAGAGAGAAGCAAAAAGATATGGAGGCTAAAATTGCTAGATCCATAGATGAGACATTCTTGATGAGAAAAAAGAGAAATTTCTATTATCTGAAGTGAATTAATCTCAATAACACTTACAATGAGAGATCATTCTTATAAAAAAGATCTAAATCCTAAAAAGGGTCTAACCTAGGTTGCATCATAATAATTAATAAAAGAATTAATTATTAGATGCCCAAAGTTTAGCTTAAGAAAACTAGAGTTAATTAGGAAATATCTAATTACTCTAATGAGAATAGAGCGAATCAACTTCCTAGTCTTCTCAGGATCAATATGTCTATTCTGGGTGGCCTAAATCTTCAAGAAGATTTTATTGCCTATCTTCCAATATCCTCAAGATTTGTGAGGGTATTATGATCACTATTCTCAATATAGAATTCCTTTTCTTGTGCTTGAAAGTCGATCTATGGAAGAAGATTGTGTTCCTACCTCCCCTAGTAAGCCTGTGGATTCTTGATCTTTGCTTGCAGAAAATCTCCTCCTTAGAAATTATACCCTTCTATTGACTCATGCAAGCATCTTCTTCTAAATGTGTGTTTTTTGAGTACCTCCACTAGCCATAACCTTCTAAAGGAGATCTAATTTTTTCTCTATTTCATCAAACTTTCTCGAAAATATCTCCAAAATAACATTTTCTCCAACCAATCATATTTCTCCTAGCATTGTCAAGATTAGTCGCAAGCCTATACATAATAGTCCTTTCTATAGAGATGTTCCACCATTCCTCAACACAACTTCTAAAGTCAAGGTGAGATTTCCACACGATCTCTTACCTGAAAGGCTTTGGGCTATAGAAAAGGCCATCCAACTAATTACATAAGATTGGGGAGTGATCAAAAACTACCCTAGGAAGAGTATAGAGCATAGAGGTAGTCAGAAACTACCAATCCACAGAGATGAGAAACATATCCAACTTAATCTGAGTAAGATCCTTCACTTTTATATTATTTGATGGAGTAAAGGGAGCACCTTTACAGTTAATGAACTCCATTAGATCATGTATACTCTGAGCCATGAAATAATTCCCCCCCACACTTCTTAGAAGGATAGAAGGGAGTATTAAATTCTCTTATGCACATAACCATTTTATTACTACTCTCAAATCTAAAAAGGAAGAAATTTCTTACCATAAAACCAATGTCCCTGCTCGAGTATTAAGTGCATAGACATTAGCCATGTTCCAAGAAAAAATGTTGCTTGATAGTTTAGTTACAATAAAATTCTTATTTTTCAATAGAGTTCTACTCGACAAAGCATTAGGATTCCATAAGGTAGAAATACCTCTTGAAGCACCCTCCAGTTCACTACAACTATACTTATCCCTTGACCATATTTTCTCCACCAACTTGAATAATTATAATTAGATATTTTCACTTCTTGAATAAGAAGAAAAACATTCTTAAGAGGAAATACAAATTGTTTAAGAGCATACAGTTTTTGGAGGTTATTCAACCCATGTACATTCTACGAAAGAAACTTCATTTTTTACATTTTGAGCTGATGTCCAAGGTCAATTGCTTACCACTAGAAACTTCCCTTGCACTTTGTTTAGTCCTCACACTACTACTATTTGGCCTTCCTTGTTTGACAACACTACCAACATCATCTTTCTTGTTAATATTATAATTTAGTTGCATAAATTAAATTATATATATGAGATATATAAATAATTTATGACAAATATTATACAGAATAATTTAACTTATGTATTATAATAATTAATTATTATAACTATAGTTGTCATTGTGTTAATTTTGTGATAATGAATGGAAATGTCCCATGAAGGGACACACCACTTCTTGGTTGATTCTCCATATAAATGGAAGAGATTGTTGCTTGGAAAACACATACCAAACATGGCAGTGCAATTAATTTGTAGTAATTCTTGCAAAACCTTAACATGGTATCATAGTAGGTTCACTTGCTAGCCTGTGAGATATCATAAGTTCACATTTAAATCTATCTTGTATGTCTTCATTAGAGATGAATTCATAAGAATTGTTTTAGGTTTTGATATTTACAACAAGAATATCCTGAAGATAAATATTTTATCTAATGACTTTTTCAGAATATATCTTTGGGTGAATTTTAGCAATGCAAAGGAGAACATTTTCAAATAAAAAAAAATTAAATTGAAGTCTTCTATTTAATTGTTTGGATGCATCCATTTTAACAATTGATGTGATCTAATGTTTTTAAATGGGCCCCACTCAATGTATGGGAACAATTTCATATTATAAAGATTTAGGTTTGATATTTATCAGCTGTAAGGATATGCAGGTAAAGTTTTTGAACTTCAAGGGCTCATTTGGTTGTTGGCATAAGAATTGAAAATTATAATAGAAAAATGGAATAGGAATGAAAATGGGGAATGGGAATAGAAAAGAGCAATTCCAATCTTGTTTGATTCACCTAGAATTTGATTGGGAATATGTTAATCCATTGTTTGGTTGTAGAAAAATGGAATAGGAATAAGGTTAAGTTTTGTATTTTAAAAAATATTTCCCTTAATTTTTTTCTTTAATTTTTTTTTTTTGGTTAATTTTTTCAATAATGGTAAAAAGGTTAATTTATTTTCATTTTCATTTTATTCATTGAAGTTAATGAGAAATATAATTTATTTCATTTTAAAAATAATAATAATAATAAAAAATGTTTTAAAGATTTATTATTTTTTTATAATTTAAAAAAAATTTAAAAACAAAAAAAATCATTAAACTAGTAAAATATGTTCATTTATATACGAAAACACACAAAAATTAGTCTCCATGATAATACTTGAAAAAATTATGTGCATGCAGGTTATATGCACTAAGTTGTCACCTTTTTCTTTTTTTTTTTCATTTTTTGAATAGTGAGCACGTACGTGCTTTAAAAAAAGTGAAATTATATAAATGGGTTGCATACCCATAGCCCATTTATTTTATCTCAGTTTTTTAGCTTCTTCCAATAGTAGCACGTACGTGAGTTGGATAAAAGAAAAATTTTTACCACCCGCCTTGTCGAAGATCATAAGCACACCCACGCCCATGTCGTATGTGATCTAAACTTCATTTTGCATTGTTTGATACGTTTTTCATATTGTTTT